>PVJX010000177.1:47500-122487 GCA_004027295.1 Dolichotis patagonum | reverse complement strand
CCTTGGCCTCCTTCACTCGGTTCTGTTCTTTTTACATTCAAATACAACGAACTTAAGTGATTCTAAATCTTTCAAATGTCACCAGTAACGACATTTAAAAGAGAATTTAAACATTCTGGGGGAAAAACCCTTCAAACACTGAATGTATATAAATGTAACTTTGAGATTAGACTTAGAAATAAATTTCATGTGGAAGTTGTGCCCCAGGTTATTTAAAAATCAAAACCTCTTTTTCTCCCTTTATCACTACTTTGTCACAAAGGCAGCGGTCCCTGAAGGCTATTCTGCTTCCTCTGCTGGCTAACAAGAGCAAGTGGGTACGTTCATTTCTGGCATAAAACAAGGGACGGTGGACTCAGGTGACCTCTCAGAAACAGCACCTACTCCCTGATCCCAACAGGAAAAGGATTAGTTACTGGGAAAAAGTGGGATGGGACTTTTGCTCTAGTCCAAAGAGAGGGATTTTTTTGTTTATTTGTTTGTTTTAAAATAAGCTACCCTTGAATACTATTTCTCACCATGGAGGGCTAATAAAAACTGAGACACCTGGGTGATTTTTAAGTGTTTCAACATGATAAAAAAAAATCTTTAAACAAATGTATGTGACCGGTACTACTGTACAGAGTGGATTCCAATAGCACCGGAGGCCTTGGGCAAACCGCCTGTCCTCCAGGCCTGTTCCCTCACTTCTTGAATGCAAGGTGACCAAAGGGTCGTGGAAGAGCCAGTGAGTCAGCTGTGTCCAGAGCCCAGCAGCAGACACGAGGCTGAGAGCTGTAGCTGTCACAGTGGGCTGTGAACTGCGCAGCAGGTGACCTCCGCCCTGCAGCCAGCCACTGTCTCCTTTCCCTCACAACAGGAATGGCGAGTTATCCTCCCCACTGGAGGTCATGGGTAGGAGAGAGGAGAAAACAAAGGTATGAGAATGCGGTGGGGGTGAGAAAGTTGGGGACCGTTTCTGAGAAAGAATATTTTAAATGCTGAAAAACTGGCTCCAAAATCATTTAGGTCTCCCTGGGCCAGCTCTTGGCTGGGAATGGGGTGGCCTCGGTGGGGCCGGCTCCAGGCACTGCTGGGCGCTGGTGGTGGGGACACAGGGGCGGCCTCCGAGCCTGCGGTCCCACGGGCAGCACTGGACAGGGGCACGCCTGCCAGGGCTCCGATGCTTGCGCGGGCCGGGAGACCCACAGTCCCAGGGAGGGCCGAAGCCCCGCGCCCTGGGACTAGCTGCCTGTGCGCTCCTGGGGCTGCAATCTCGGCCTTCTTCCTTCCTTTGTTTTGGTTTTGTTTTCCTTCTGTTTCTTTCTTTTTTAGTCTTGTTCTCCCTTTTCTCCTGCCCTGTCTCCTTTTAATGTTTTCTTTGTGTTGTTTTTGTAAGTTTGTTTTAAAAGTTAAAAAAATAAAACCAAACCAAAACCAAAACCATTTAGGTGAGAAATTAGGAAAAGCACAGCAAAGGAATATTGCAGTCAGTGCTGTACCTCAGCGCAGAAAAACAGCTGCCCCGAGCAACGGTGTGGGGTGGGTGAATGGCGACTGTCCTGTTACACAGCTCTGCAGGCAGAAGCTTCCGGCCAGGACTTCACAGTGGAGATTTGTTTTTGTTGTGGTTTTTTAAATAAATACATATGCAGTGCCTCAGCCTAGACATGTTAAACCAAAGGCACCAGGAGCTGGGTGTGATCAAGTGTCACCTGAGCACCCAGTACTGCACTTCAAAGGTCCTGGTGGTCAATGTTTGCTGAGTACTTCCTTGTCTGGGCTGCGTGCTTGGCTGTGTCACTGCATTGTCACACACTCCTGGAAGGTGTGACTCCTCTTTGTGGACAATCAGAGAACAGTTTGTCCGAGATGCACAGGCAGCCAGGGAGCTGTGGGGGAGGCGGTGAGCCGCAGCCCCTGCACCCACTCCAGCTCCACTTTAACGGCCCCAGGAATCTGAGCAAATGCCACAGAGGAACAGCAGCCACTGTCCCACAAAGGCTCATGTCTGCCGCCCCTGAGGGGGGAGTTCAAACGGCCTCGTGGACATGGCACCACTCAGGTCCTGACTTCAGCTCAGGCTTTTCTTGCTTCGCACAAATTCTAACATGCCCAGCTATTTATTCTCAGGACACTGGAGCCAACCCTCAGAAGGCAGGAGCCTACCAGAGGTGACAGGCGCACTGCTGGTCACAGACGTGAGTGCCGACCATAGTGGCAAGGACAGAGAGGGCAGAGGAGGCTGAGGGGGCAGGGAAGAAGGGTGTGTTTGCTGGAGGGGGCGACAGCTCCGCCTCTGCGTGCCTGTGTGGGGCATCCCCACGGTTCCACACAGTCGGGGGCTAGGAACGCGCTGCTGAGTCACCCGGGGAGGTTACACTGTGCCTGCTGCACTCGCTCAGCTGGTAGGAAAATGATTCATCACAAAATAGTCAAAGCTGAAAAAAAGGGGGCCTTTGAACTTTGTTAAGTTTTCCAAAAACTGTAATCTTACCTTTTCTACAATGGTGGAAAAAGAAACTATTACTATACATCTTTCATGCCCACTTACGGGAAACGATCAAGTCACAGACCCACTAACTGCTGCGCATTTATCCGGGCCCTGAGGTGAATGGGGTCCGGGTGCAGAGGGCCTGCGGCTGGAGGTGAGGTGGGGGGAGCCCAGGAGGCCGCGTGGATACTTACAGGGACTGACGTCTCGGTACCTGTTTCGGTTTTTGTTCTTAGGAAGCTTAGCCACTCTACAGGGGAAGTCACTGGCTTCATGTCGAATATCCTACAAGAAAGGAGACAGAGAGCTCTTCTCAAATCCCTGGCATCCAGGCATTTCACTGAACATGGGCCTTCTGCTGGGCACTAAGGGCAGAAACAGACACCCAAGAGAGCGGGGCAGTGTGGGAAGGGCAAAGTAAGGTCCAGGTCAGGGAGGGAGGAAGAAGAGGAACAACCAAAGACTGAGGTCGGAGGCAGAGACGCAGGATGGGGAGTTGGGTGCACTTGGAGGCAGACAGAAGGGAGCACGGTGAGGGGGCTGCAGAGCCGTTATAAGCCTGGAACAGTGAGTGGGCAGCAGGAGGAAAGACAGACGGTGGGAGGACATGGGTGGGCAGGCCAGATCTCGAAGCTCCTGGAATGCCAGGCCTGCGAGCTCCAACTGGAACTTTTTTTAAGGGGCAATTATGCCAGCGAACCATCAGAGTGCTCTCCCAGGAGGGAAACAAATCCCACCACCCCAGACTCACAGCAGCTCCCACCAGGCGGGTCACACATGCCTGCCTCTGCTCTCTGCTCAGACACCGCTGTGCTCCTGGCCAACACTCCCTACACAAAACCTGTTCTTGCTGTCACAGACAAGCACACAGAACACAGCGGAATGTACTTACCCACACTGAACTGTGCACCCAAAAACGGCTACAGTGGTAAATGTTTTGTTTTATAAATCTCACTACAACTGAAAGAAGACAGACAAATCCACAAGGGGAAAAGAGCAGAGACAATGGTAACGGGATTCTGGCCGGGCATAAGGCCGTTTGGCAGGTCAGTTCTACCCAGTAGAGTAGAGGGGAAGCCAAGAACTACCCCTCACGTGCACCCCAGAGTCCTCACGGGGCTCATGAAGCAGCACTGTAATGGAAGAAGGTGTGGGGTTCTCTGTGGGTGTGTGGAGCTGAGAAGATCCAGATGCCACCCCCACCAGCGCCCCAACTGCAGGGCCAACTCACACTTCTGCAGAAATCTGGAGATCTACTCTTTGGAAAAAGTAAATCAGAAGGCCCCTGGACTGGAGCTAGACTGGCACAGCAGAAAGTGTAAATTCTCCACCCCAAACAGGGCACAAACAACTCTGCTATGTACACACAGACGAGGGGGCTCCTGCCTTCCTTCCCTATCAAGTGCTCACTGCTGGCAGCTCGACCAGGCACCTCAAGGCAGGAGCACTTCTGGCTGTCTGAACAGACAAGCGGAAAGACCAAGTCCACTACCACTAGCGTGTGGGGCTCCAGCCACGTCTAGGCCCTGGACCTCGGCCATGCTGCCAGGCCTCTCTCACGGGCTCAGGGCCCTCCACCTGCAGGAGAGGCTGCAGGCCCATCTTCTCCATCCTACACAAGCACCATGGAGGACAGGAAAATCACACAGAGAAACCCAAACCGGGCAAAAAGCCCCTTGGAGGAAAAACTGCGCAGAACAGAAACATTTAAAAGATTACTAAGACACACTCAGAAATAAGACAAAACCTTGTATCTATAAGCTAAGAACAGAATGGTGTAGAAGAGAAACAAATCCCTCTTGAAGCTGCAGACAGCAAAACTGACAAGTTCAGCTAAATACTCAGATCAAAGGAGAAGAAACTCCCTTCAGAGAGTAAAGCCCAAAATAAAACAAACCAAAATAAAAATTCAAGCAAGCAACAAAAACTGATTCAAGGCAGCCTTTCAAGTGTTCACCACATTGACAAACGTGGACAAAGAGAACATTCTATGTTTGTGTGATGACAAACAATTTTCAGAGGAGAAGGTGATTAGGATGGTTCCAGGCTCTGTAAGAACTGTGCTGGACACTGGCCAGCAAGGGAGCGATGCCTTCAGGGTGCCGAAGAAAAATGAGTTCCAGACTGGAGTTCTGTACCCTGCCCCACAGTGACCAAGTCCTCACTGACTTTCAGCGTCCTCACGGACACAGAAAACACAGTGTCACAGGCTCTACCATCCATGCTCCCTTTCATCTGAGTGAAAAAATAAGATGTGGAAGAGGACACACAGGGGACAGAAGGACATAGCACAAGAACGGACGAGGCAAAGGGAACTTCTACAAAATCTGAGGAACTTTGCAGGTTCCTGCCAGTGGGACTCTAGAGATCAGTGTCACCATTGAGCCTCCTTCCTCACGCTAACTGTAAATGACAACCTGAACTCAGGGAGGGGACTCCAATCGCGAAGAGCAAAGAGGGTGTCAGGAAGACAGCTCCGAGCAGCAGGGCCGCAGCTCAGACCGGGGAGGGGTGTCCTGACTCACGCTTGCACTGTGTTGCACACCAGCCGCCAGCCACGCTGGCCAGCAGAGGTGAAGAGGTGCTCTGCAGAGTGAAAGGCACATGGGAGTGGAAGACTTGGCTTCACAAGAAGACAATAAAATTATCAAGGATCTCAGATACGGGATCTGTCAAAGTAACGAGTTGAACAAACTGCGTGAAGAAAGATAGAGTATTGATGATTTAATCATTCTTTTTACTCTACCGTGGCTAGCAGGAAAGGTTAAATTACCTGTGTGTGTTGCATTATATACATTTTCTGGACAACGCACACTAACCTTGTAGAAAATTGTTCTAAGAGGCTTACAAGAAGGTAGGAAAAGAATTATAAATAGGTATACAGAAACCTGCACGAAGGAAAAAAAGGCAGTTATTAAGAGGGAAACATTCTAAAACAAAAATCAGTACATTATCTGTGATTGTATACAAGCAAGTAATAATGAATGCTGATTTAATCAAAAAGCACAGAAGAAGGGGGGGAGCGGAAGGGAGGAGAGCAAAGGGGGAGGCTGCTGACGCCAACAAAATCCATTACTTAATCCAGTAAATGTTTAAATTAATGAATCGAAAGACAGGCATTTGTTTGGAAACATGGATATACAGAAGCTGGAATTTGCACCTCTTTAAGAAGACGGTTGTCCGTGAGGAGAAGTTTAGGGAAATGGCCCGTGGTGGGGGCAGCAAATAGCTGGATTTTACTGTAACACAGTTATGCAATCATTAGACTTCCTGAGCATGGGGATATTCAACCCAGATGAAAAAAACAAAAGGACAGTGCCCACATTCTGCTACTCTTACTTATTTACAAAAGTCTAAAACAGCGGGCAAGAGTTTTGACTGTTTAGAAACTAGCTAATAACTTAAAAGCACATCAACATCAACCTACCTGAGACCACACAGACTAACCCAGCAGTAAAACACTTACGCCTTCACTTACGGATAAGGGGAACTGTTCAGAGAAATGCAGTAGACAGCACAGAAAGATGGAGGGAATATAAATATAAACCTTCAGTGTTTTCCTGCTTGGTATTAGAAGCATCCACAATAGGCACAGATTCTTCCTGCGAAGGGGGACAGTCTGGTGAGGTGGGATGAAGGCGAAGATGGAAGAAACCCTCCTCCCGAACAGGGAGCAATCTCCAGGCTCACCAATGGTGCTCTCAGCAAAGGCCCACACGCCCGGCAGAGGCGCGGCAGAGTTCATCCAGCCCGGAGGATTATTAGTATGTATTTTTGCTGGAGGGCAGGAGGACACTTTGAAGATGTCATTTAATAAAGATCCTGGGCAAGTAAGAGGCATTCACAGAATAGTAATTTTAAAAGATTTTTAATTATACTTGTAAATTTTGCACAGCTCTTAAGTCAGTAGTGCTAAGTTTTTCTAACCAACTCTGAAGTATAACTTACATGTTAAAAATAACCATTTGAAGTGTTCGGTTTGGTGAATTTTAAGTGATGTGTTGACCCATGTGACTTCCAGGGCCACCAAGACACAGAACTCTTCCGTCCTCCCAGCAAGCGCACGAGCGCTCTCCTCCCAGCCCATGTGAACTGTGCTCCCGCTGCCGCCAAAGGCACCGGCCTACTCCGTTTTCTTCACGTTTTTCACACGCCACACACATACCGAATCCATTTTCCCAAAGCAGTGTTTACATTGCTGATTAATGTGGGGGATTCCCTTCTTTCCTACCGATAAAGTTAATAATTTGCATCTTCTTTCTCCTTGACCACTTCAGCTAGAGATTAATCAGTTTTACTGATCTTTATCAGCTGATTTTTCTTCAGTTTATCTGTTTTGTATTTCAGATTTCCACTCATATCTTTATTCTTTCCCATCTTTCATATCTGTGAATTTCACTTGATCTTTTCTAATCTCAAGATAAGAGCTTAGATATCAGAACTTTTTTCTTTTCTAAGTATAAACATTTAATACTATAAATTTTCCTCTAACATTGCTTTAGCTGCATCCTAGCCACTGATTTCCATTTAGTTCAAAACATATTCTAATTTTTTGTGGCTTCTTTAAGAAAAGATTATTCAGAAATGTGTTCTTTAATTTCTAAGTGTTTGGAACATTTTCTAGGTAATATGATTGATTTCAATTTAACTATGCTGGAGTTCTAAAACTTTATTTGCTCAGTCATCCTTTAAAATGTATTAAGACTTCTGTAAATCAAGAAGTGTTCTAAAAATAAAATCTATTAGTATTTTTCATTGAGACTGGCTTCATGATACGCAATGTGGTCCATCGTTAAATATCCCATGTGCACATAAATAAGTTTTGTTTGGAGTACTAATTGTAAGGTTAAGCAGGATGATGGTATTAAACTTGCTATATCTCACCAACTGATTGTTTTATCAATTGCATGTTGAAATCCATTTAATTACAAATGTTGGGCTCTTCTCCTAGTAGTTCGATCAGTTTCTGCTCATTTACTTGGAAGTTCTGTTACGAGGTGTGTAAAGTATATAGGGACTGTATGTCTTCTTCATGAACTAAACCCCTCTCATCCCTTTACCTCTGATAGTATCCGTTATTCTAAAAGTGTACCTCAATAGTAGTATAGCTGCTCAGCTTTCTCTTAATTAGGGTGTGTCTGATTTATCTTTCTTTATACTTTTACTTAGACTTAACTTGTAAATTACTTTCAAAGTGAAATTCTCACAGACAGCATATAGTTGGGTCATGTTTCTGAAGTCTACTTTTATAATCTTTGTTTTTTAGTTCACTTATTTAGATCTTTTGCATTTAATGCAGCAACTGACATGGTTGGATTTAAATCTACCATTTTGCTGTTTAGTTGTTTTGTATTTGGCCCATTTGAACTGTATTCCATTTTTCCTGTTTTCTTTTGGCTTCCTTTTCCTTCTCTCTTACTTCCACCTTCTCTTCCCGTCCTTTTTCTTTCTTTATATCCCATGTTACCTGCACTGGCGGCAATTAGCCTTTTTTTCGTACGTTTTTGGTGGTTCTACAGGGTTTACAACATAGATTTAACACATAATGGTCTATCTTCAAATAATAATCACACCTACCAGCGAAATACCTATGTGTATTCTGTTCCCTCTCACTGGTCCTTCATGCTACTGTTACATATTTGACTTCTGTTATAAATGCCATAATGTATTTTTATTTTTGCTTTGAATGATTATCTCTTAAACTTTTAAAATGAGGTGCCATATATATATATATATATATATATATATATATATGCCACTTTAGTTAGCACTCCTCATCCATTTACATACATCTAAATTTGCATCTTTTATCATTTCCCTTCTGTTTTAAGGACTTCCAAAAACAATTATTCTGGTTTTTTTCTTCCTCAAAAAAATTTTTTTTGTTTCATTTTTGAGTTTCACTGGATAGACTATGACAGGATTTCTCAGCATTTTCAAGATGCCATTCCACTATTTTTTCATTTGAAGCGGCCAGTAAGAAGCTGCAGCTATTTTTATCCTGATTCCCCTGTATCAAATATATATGACTTCCTTCCTCTGATGTTTTTAAGCCTCTCTCCTTATCACTTGTCTTCAGCAATTTGATTCTGAAGTGCTTTATTGTGGTTTTCTTTCTCTTTTTTTGCTTAGGGTTCACTGAAATTCTTGAATCTGTACATTTATAGTTTCTACTAAATATGGGGGAAATGTAGACATTATTCCTTTAGACATCTTTTGGAGATTTTTTTTTTTTTTGAGACAGCGTCTGGCTATGTAGTGCAGGCTGCCCTTGAACTCACTGTGTACCAGGCTGTCCTTGAACTTGCGATGACCCTAAAATGCACACTGTAGCTAGCCAGACTCAAAGTGCACCCTTGGGAGAGTTCTAGAACTCCTTCTTTACAAAGCGCTCTCATCTTCACTACTCCATTCTGCAAACTGCAGCCCTTACAGGCTCTCTGAATTCTAATCTCTGACTCCTAAACTTGCGAGACCTTCAGGCAGAAAGTTAATCATAAGGCTCATCTGCTATCCTTCCAATCTGTTCAGGTAATATTAATATCTCTTATAGTGTTTTAATATCAGTCATGAAACAGACATTAGGCTTTACAGAGTCAACATTTATTCAACAAATATTAAGGGCCCACTCTGTGTGCCAAGGATTGTTCTGGACTTAGGGACAACAGCAAAGAACCAAATAAAAACCTCTTCCTTCACTGACTTACCTACTACAAAGGAAAGTGACAAATAAATGTGTCACTCATGCGTACTAAATTGAAAAACTAAAGCAGAGAAGTGAGGAGAGAGGCAGACTGTCTTATGCAGGATGACTCTGGAGCGGAGATGGATGGAGGTGAGGGCTGTGCGGGGCAGTCGCTCCAGGCGGGAGAATGTGGGCAGTCAGAGAAGAGCAGGAGGCTGCTCTGCTGAAGCCAGTGTGGGGAAAGCAGTGGAGGGGAAGCTGCGAGCCTCGAGACAGAACCTGGGGGCCAGCAGCAGTTCCAAGCTTTCTGGCTTTGATCGGAGTCAGATGGAAGTCGTGGAGGTTTCTGAGCCTCGAAGTGGCAGGATCCCTCCTGGGCGCCCCATGCAGAGGAGACTGTAGTGCGTCAGTGGTAGCAGGAAGGAGAGAAGGCAGAAGTTAATGCCACAATCCAGGCAAGAGATGTTCTGCACTATGGTGATGGAATCAGAGGTTGTAAGAAGGCAGCTGTTTCTGGATAATTAGGAATCACTCTCTTTTTGCCAATTCTTTTAGAATGGCATAGGGAAAATACATGCATTCTCTGAGTAAACGTGTTTATAATTCATTTAATAATACAAAAGGCCAGGATGTGAGTCTTAAAAGAATGAAACAATCAAACGTAACTAGCGTTCATGGCTTGGAACACAGTGTGTAAACTCTAGATTTAAGGCAAGATTTCTGTGTTTTCGAACTGTATCAAAGATAGGCTGACTTCCTACTGGCTACAGAAAAGGCAGGTTCTTAACCAGAGAATGAATTTAACTAGATTTTCATAGCAAGCATAAAATATCCTAGGAGGATTTTTTTTTAAATGCTGATCAAAGATTCAATAAATACTTTGAATCTACCAAGTCTAAAACTTCCACGGAGAAAATGAAATGAAACAAAGGCCTTAAAACTGATGATGTGAAGAATTCTGGGTAAATTAGGAGCCAAGCCAAAAAGGAAATAATAAACTTATCATGAAATAGGTTCCCAGAAATGTCCCCATAAACAAAAACACTGGACATGTCAGGAATCATCCAGTGTCGATCTCAGCATTTCAGGGCTGGATCACACCAAATGAGAAATCCGGCCAGTGGGAAATCAATACACCAAACACGAAATTCTTCACCTCCCCTTCCTGCCATTGCTCTTTCCTCACTGGTTTTCAAAAGCCTCCATGTCCTTCTCGGCGTAGATTTCAGAAATGTGATGAACTGAAACAGTCTCTGTAATAAGGCATCAAATATGTGTGCTCTGCTAGTAAACCCAACACAAGTTTGCTTTTGGTCAAAGCTTACAGGCAAGTGGCTCAAATTTCATGTATTATTTTATATTGGTGTCAGACACTCAAAGGGATTGTCTCACCAGAGAAACACAAGCAAGTTCTTCCAAAGTTACGATTTAGCTGGGCTAGAAAGATGCATAAATACTTGATCAAGTTTAAACAAAGCATCTGCTAAGCTGCAGATCTTAAGAGGCAAGAAAGTAAGTAGGGCAGAAACCAGGTTAGCTGAAGAATTTGTGACGCTCCTGATTTCTCACCTCCCACCCTTAGTTAATAAGATAACAGTGGGTACAAAGGCACAGTTTTCTAAGTGGTAAAATCTGGTAACAATTTTTAGGCCCAAGTGAATTAATTTTTTTGTACTTATTCTGAAACAGAAGCTCACAGTTCATTACTCAAATATCTCCAAAATCCAACTAGGCAAAAATTAGAACCTGGTAAAATGCTGACAATTTTTTATTTGAAATTTTTCTTTCTCTTAAAAAGACACAGACATAAAAGCCAGTCCAGCCTCGCAGAAAAGTTATTGTGGTTTTAGTGAGCACTTCATTAAATGAAACATAGCAATCTTGGCTTTAACACCCTTCTCTACAGTCTCACAGGCGGGTGAACGTCTCTTATTGGCTCCACAGTGAAATGCATTACTCACTTTAAAGCAATTTGCTAAGGGGAAGGTAGAGCGAGCTCCCTGCCAGCATCAGGAGTCTGACACAAGGGCCTCCAGCGCCTTACCTGACACCTCCTAGCATAGGCCTCCCATAAGCGCTCCATATAACTGACCACCGAATTACTGGGGACACCACAGGCTCCCAAAGCAAGCCCTCCACTCTAGAGCAGCGTGCACCTAGGAGAATGTGTGGAAGTAAACATAGGATCCAATCCCATTGTCTCAACAACTGCTACAAAATGAAAATTAAGTTTTTGTTTTGTTTTTGCAATTGGCCCACACAGCACCCAGGTGAGATAGTACCAGAATAGTTACTACATCAGGGCAGAAAAGGTTATTTATGAACGGTTCTGACAGTGGCCTTTTGTTTTAAGTTTACAGGAAGGAAAAGAAACTCTCAAGTACCTTTGACTTGCTAAAATGGGGAACTACACAGCCCCTCCACACCTATCACATCTTCTAAGCCCCCTCCCCAAGGCCCTCACTCTACAAATGGTTATCTAATCTGATTTGTTCCAATTGTTATCTAGTACTTTAGGGAAGCTACTAATTCTCAGAAATGGATAGGCAGAGATAGACTGAAGGGAAATGCAGAAGTGTAGTGAAGGCAGTAATTTAAAATGCACTAAGTGAACAGGCAGGATGTATGCTTCCTGGAACTCTGGCAGCAGCCCCTGACTAAGGAGCTGCATAGAGAAACGGGGGTTTGTGTGGGGCTCGCCTAAGATTTTAGACGTGAGATCTTCAAAGTAATCTGTGGTGAACAAATTTTGCTAATCGTAAATCTCATAAATGAGAACATACAATTTCCATATAGCAAAGTATATTCCAAGAAATTAAAAAGTTCATTAGATGTTAAATACCTTTCAAATAAAAAAGCAATTCTGTGTCCTTAAAACATAAGTTAGTGGAACCACAGAACTTATTACAGAAACTTCAGGATGGGGCTGGGGCTGTAGCTCACCAGTAAAGTGCCTGCCTGACATGGGAGAGGCCCTGGGTTCCACCACGCACCTCAAAAAATAGACAATGGGAGCCTCAGAAAAACATTTTAATTTTATTTATGCATTTGTAGAATCAGTATATGAGAAGTACTATGCTCAATTGTCATTAAATTTTAAGATAAACTACGAATGCTTAAATAGTAAAGAAAAAGCTTAAATTTTAGCTACATCAAGCAGATTTTGATATAAATTTTAAATGACTATATATTGAATAAAAACAGATGCTTAAAAGTAAACCAAGTCACCTAACACTCCGTCATGGTAGCTGAGAGAGAGCAAAAACAGGAGGGAAGAACAAACTGGCCAGCACCGGGAAGGCAGCAAAACACGCGTGGGATGAGCAAATGATCTGGGGTACGTTTAAATTTTAAATATGTGTTACCCTAAAAGACACACGGCCACTAATGCCTTTTAATACATCCCCTCACTTTGGACACAGTATCACGCATGCTTAGCAATGCATATTTTACTATAGTAAGTCTGCTTTAACAAACTTTTTAAAAAACATTCGCCGTATCTTTCAATCACCCAGCATCCAATCATATCCCTACCAGCTGGGTCATTTGCACCATGTTCCGGGCTGAGGTTAGCCGATAAAGGAGTTAACAGATCATTAACAGAACAATCATATGCGTGGAAAAAGATCCAGCCACTCTCTAAGTTTCTCCACTGGACAGGTCAGGCGATGAGGGCAGGAATGGAGCTGTGGGATGCCGCTCACAGAGCTGGCATGGGGAATTTCTAGTGGAGACAACAGGGCCTGTTTCATGTTCTGATTAATCAATTAAGTGTAGAGAAAACCATAAATTGGGGGAGCAATGTACACCTATAATCCTAGCACTTGGAGGCTGAGGCAGGAAGATCTCTGGGAGTTTGAGGCCATCATGGACTACATAGCAAGACCCTGACTCAAAAAGCAAAAACAAAAAAACAAACAAAAAAGCTTAGGGAACACCACAAAGGCACAGTTAGGTTCAAAAACAGAACAAGAACAAATGGGAAATGACCTGTGAGTACAGTATTAAGAACAGAAGACAACTAGTTCTAGAAGAGATAACCAACAGATCAACTAGAACATAAATCTACTATACACAAAGTTTATTGTATTGCCTGTCAGGGATTTTAAAGATAAATATATTTAAGATCAAGGACGAATGAAAGAATCGTGTATAAAAAGGTGTTAAGAATAAAAGCAGAAAGAAATAAAACCAAAATGAGGACATAGAAAAGAACAAATGGAAAATCTTAGAAGTGAAATTGATGATCACTAAACACTTTTTAAAAATCTTGACAGCCTAGTGTGGTGGTGCATGCCTGTAATCCCAGCACTCAGGAGGCTGAGGCAGGAGGATCTTTGTGAATTCAAGATAAGCCTGGACTACAAAGTGAGCTCAAGGCCAGCCTGAACTGCATAGTGAGACCCTGTCTCAAAAAAAGACAAAACAAAAATAAAAATAAAAACCTTCATAGACAGCATAAGTTCAACATTGAATGTAGTCAGAGGATTAGAAAACTCCAAGTTGCTACAGCAACAGGTAGCATGGAGAAACAGGAAAAACATTTCTATAATAGTATTTGGAAGTTTAACAGAGCTTTAATATGGTCAGTTACTTAATTTTTTTATAGCCACTTGAAATGCAAAACTTTTAAAAATATAAAAAGGGACCACTGTCATTGGTGGTGACCCTAAGCCATCTACAGACCAAAGCTGCTTTCCATAATTATGTTACTAGGTCTTGCTGACTCCCTCAGGTCCATGTAAAACTGAAAATAACCTTCCAGCTGCAGGAGTGACTGGTCTGGAAACGGAGCATCCTCCTTAAGAAGAAACACCTCGAAGATTATTCTGTACTAACAGCTTTAATGCAGATAAGATGGATTTGGAGCTTAAACTAGAATTCATAAATAGCATTCTGAATTCAGTATTGTAAGCCACCAGAGCCGTCACTTACACTATTTATACAGAAAACTAGGTCAGACTCGTGCACAAAGAGATAAAAATTGCTTTTTCAAGCATCCCTGACTTTAAACCTTATCTCTACAGTTCTGAACAGTGTCTGTTTTGAAAAAAATCGCTTATGTTTTTTGTTAAATGTCATGAATTTCACCTTGGGAAAAAAAAATCAATAGGCAGAAAATGAATCAGACTTACAGTAATTGATGTCAATAAAACATATTGGAACAAGTATCTTTTTAAATGCTGAGAACCACAAAACTATTCCTGTAAGAGGACAGTCTAAAAAATCAAATCTACTTTCACTTCTGTTTTGTTTACCTTTTGCCCCTAAGGGAGGCTTAAGAACCTCGGCCCTGGCTCCCAGTGCTCACTGGAGGGCCACTCGGCTGGGGGACTGCAGGACAGCGGTGGATGGTTGCTTCATGACACAGACATCTGAAAGTGGAACGCTCCCAGCTTCCCTTGCAGGAACTGAACCACCAATTTCCTCCCTCCAAGGTCTGGGGAAGAAGGCGACATAGTAAAACCCATGTGGTGGGATCCTCAACTATCCCTAGAAACTAGAATAACTTTTGTGCCTAATGAAGCAGTGTAAATGGAGGAAAACAAAGTCAAAGTGAAAATAGCTTTGGCTAAGAATTGCTAAGTATCCCAGCCTCAGTACAAGATTCTGCTAATCAAGACACATGTACTATTAACACCGACCAACAAGTTTATGAAGTCCCTTCTGGATGGAGGTACTTTGCCACATATCACTTGAGCAAACCGAGAATGAAGAAGGAACGAAAAGCAAGACATGACCAAAAACACTTGAAGTGATGCTTCTTCTATGAGACCACAATGTGGGCAAGAGAGGAAGCAGGTAACCGAGTTCTTCCACATGGCCTTCCAAAGAATTCTGTGTCTGTGGATTACCGACACAAGTTCAGGGTCCATGTCTGAGCCCTTTGACTCGTGCAAACACTGACCGCAGCCCACGTGCATGGGAGCATTGAGGATTTGAAGGTGAGCGAGGGAGACAGGAGCTCTGCCCCCACGGCTTGCATTCCAGCGAGCCAGGCAGACACACAGGTGCTCCACTCTCTGGGAGGTGTGACCACAGGCGGCTCCCACAAACGGATCCTGACTGCTCCCAAGGATGCAGAATAAGCCCAACAGCTTGTCCTGAGCGAGTGAACACGTGATCTAAAGCACCAGGAAGCTGGTCACTCTGGGAAAGCAGAATGAGAGGTTCATAGGCCTCTTCTGTACCTGCATCTCTCTGCTTCTTCCTGTGAGTAAATGAAGGTCTAGCACTGAAACACGCCTCAGAGCCACGCACCAGGTAGTACACATACAGTATCACACACCGAGAGCAATTTAGGGATGACTTGGTCTCCACAGATTTCTTCTCTTTTTAAGACTATAATTCTCGAGGAAGATACAAGTCCACTAACATAAAGCTTGTTGAAGATGTTGAACAAAGAGCAAAGATCTTTAACAACTTCAAGGCCTCAGAAGGAGACAACTGGTGAGGGAGAACTGATCGACAGAAACTAAAATCATCCGTTTGGTGAATGCTGTCTGTTTACCATGCCAAGGCATGCCAAGTCTTATCATGAAGTTACAAGAGACATAGCCCATTTTAGTTCCTAATCTATAGCTTTTTTTTTTTTTTTTGGTACTGGGGATCGAACTCATGACCTCGCGCTTGCCAGGCAGGTGCTTATACCGCTGAGCTAAGTCCCCAGCCCTAGCCTATAGTTTTCTACCTGGTTTCCCCAGTAAGGAGTCATTTAATGTCCAGGGATACCCAAAATCCCTACTCTAAAAGTCATTTCTGAATGTAATCAAGTGAAAGTAACATTAAAGAGGTGATCATAGCCACTCTAATCACTTAAGTAATTGTGATTCATTAAAACTGGCATTTAAAATCATTAACAAGAAGTAACAGCTGCACAGATCACACCTGTCACAAGATACCTGGACATCATACCAGCGCTACAGTGAACAGGGACTGTTGAAGTGTTCTGCAGGATGGGGTCACTCTTTGTGTTGTATTTTCTGAAGGTCCTGACAGTTGTAAAGTGGCACGAATCCACCTCCACGGTACTATACGGAATGTTTTCCCTGCCCTAAATTAGATCCCCTGTGCGCCACCTATCTACCCATCTCACCCTCCCACTAAGCTCCTGGCAGCCACAGATCTTTTTTTTACTGTCTCCATGGTTCTGTCTTTTCCAGAATAGAATACAGTTGGAATCACACAGCATATAAACTTTGCCCAATATTTTAGTTAGGTTGTCTGAGTTTTTCTTAAGGATACACAATGCTGCTTATGTATTCTGTGCACAAGTTCTTAAGTGATCATCTTTGTGTATTGGCTTTGTGATATCTTTGTGTACTGGCTTTTGCTGCTTATCAAACTATGCTAAAGCACGGTGGCTGGTTGTTTGCTCATGATTTTGTAGCCTTCTGGGCTGCCTATGTCGGGTGGCTGGTAACTGGATGTCACGTTGGCTGGGCTCATACTGGCATTTTGACCAGCTGGTGGCCCAATAGCCTCTCTCATACATCTGACGCTTGGTGACTAGGCCTCCTGCTGCTCATCCTCCAGCAGGCTAGTGCAGGCTTATTCACTCGCCAAAGCCAAAGAACACTCAAAGGGAGCAAGAGAGGGCAAGCCGCAGCATTCAGGGACTGGTTGCCACTATTCCTTTGGCCTCCCACAAACTGAAAAATGCAGAAAGACTCCACCTCTGGAAGGCAGTGATATTCACAGGAGCTTGTAGACGTAATGTTAATGGTGTCTTTCCACGAACAGTTCTTAATTTAAGTGTTGTTCAACTCATCGATCTTTTCTGATAGCTTTTTGGAGATACCTTGTTTAAGAAACTCGGCCTATCCCAAGCTCATAAATACATTCTCTTACATTTTCTCTCTTTCTTTCTTTTGTTTTTTCTTTTTCTTTTCTTTCTTGCTTTTTTTTTGGTCCCTTGAAGATGTTTTCTGCACATGTAACTTTAGCTCTTGATTATTCTACTTCAAAGTGTTGTTCAATAAAATAATATGGAAAATAACATAAGGTGTGTGTGTCCTTTCTAAAAGGCATTTGTATGCACAGTATGGACGACCTCAAGAGAGAAGCCTACCGTGGTTAGCAAGAGCACTGTGTCTACTGGAAGATAAATATGTAGTGATTTGTCTCTGCCCTTTGCTTTAATCTTTTAGGATATTAGTGTTAATCTTACTCATACAAGTGCTTTACATATTTTAAAGTCATCAATTCTTATCATTAGAAATTACCTCTCCTCTGCCTGGCAAGCATAAGGTTGTGAGTTTGATCCCTGGTACCCCCCCATTACATTTCCTTTTGTTCTTTTTTTTCTTGTGTTTTTTTCTTCTTTGAGACAAAATCTTGCTATGTAGCCCAGACTGGCCCTGAACTCAAGGTGATTCTCCTGCCTCCACCTCCCAAGTGCTGGGATTACAGGCATGTGCCACCACACCCAGCCTGAAATTACTCTTCCAACTTGTTTTGTGTATGTAAAATGAAAATGAAGCATAAGAGGATAATCACAGAACTATCAATGTAACAGTAACACTAGGACTGCTACTGCTACTTGAGTGATTTTTATCTTCTATTATTTTCCAACTTTTTCTAAAGCAAATATGCATTACTTGTATAAGGTTTAAAAGTTGTTTTAAATTTTTATGTATTCCAATCTATTGATCCTTTCCTCTGCAATTTCCTCTACTACATCAAAAGGAAAGTCTCTCTCAATATGCAATGGTTCCTTTTAAAAAAACACTTCACCTTAATCTTTCTGGAGTTTATTTTCACCTATGCCCATTAAATTGCCCTTGTTTCCTGCATTATGCTAAGAACAGGTGCTTTTGGTCTGGTCAGCTGACCAGCTCCCCCATATTCTCTGAAACCTGAGTCTGGATGTTACAGTAGCTCCAAAGGCTGCACCCTCCTCCCTCTCTGGATTCCAACAGAAACAAAATGCAGCTGCATTTGGTGTCCTGGTTCCAGGAAGCACAAGTGACTCCTTTTCAGAGCTAGACCCTTACAATTAGGTGGAGTTGTTTTTCAAGATGACGCAGGCTGGCTCACTCTTAACACATGTTTAGCAAACTAGTGACCAAGGGGAACACAAGAGATTAAAATATAGGGAATTTAAAACAAATTTACACTAGTAGTGCTGTCCTTAAAAGGAACACTGTTGACTTTGTTCCTCCCTAAGGAAAAAATGGGCAGGATGGCTCTGGCACAAATATTGGTTTCCCATATTTATCTGGCATGTATTACTTTGTGTATAAACTTGTGGTAAAATACAAGAAAACAGTTAAAATATTAAGTCATTCCTGTCCACTGTGTTCATAGCAGATTTTTTTAAAGCTGAAAAATAAAAAACCAGTTTTCTCATGATAGTTGCCTTAATTCTAAATATAGGTAAAGGAAATTTTAGCCAGGTGTGGTGGCACACATCTGTAATTCCAGCACCTGGGAGGCTGAGGCAGGAGAATTACTGCAAATTTGAGACCAGCCTAAGTTGCAAAGTGAGTTCAAGGCCAGCCCAAAATGCATAGCGAGTCCCTGTCTCAAAAAGACAAAAATAAACAAACACAGGTAAAGGAAATTTTTATTAAGTATGTCTAATTAAAAGGCTACATTCTGAGTAACTACTTCAAATAACAGGCAGCAGGCCAGGGATATAGCTCAGCAGAATGGTGCCTGCCTGGCAAACATAAGGTCCTGAGTTCGATTCCTGGTTCCAAAAACAAACAATAATAGGCAACATAAAACAGCAAACTCTGAACAGGCTAGCACACCTTACCACCTCCTCAATATGTTTAGTAAAATGAGACTTTTTTTATCTTTTTTGTTTTTTTTTTTGTAACAGGGATTGAACTCACAACCTTACAGTTACCAGGCAGCCACCTAAGCCACTGAGCTAAATCCCCAGCCCTAAAATGAGACTTTTAAAGGGTTCTATTTCTTTCCTGTTCCAGTCAGTCATATGCCTTGGTCTTTCAGACATCTGCCTTCTTAGACCTGAACACATAAAAAGTACATTTTCTATACAATGAAACCTTTGCCAATAACATATGATCAATTTTAAGAAGCTTGTGAAAGCTGATGGATGCCAAATCCTTCCTTAAGAGGGTTTGTTCAATATCTCAATGCCACAACTAAAATACTGAGGAACCAAAATCCATATACATATTCCTAGATACAGGCTTGGAGTCACTGTCACATAAATAACTCAGGCTTTCAAACAGCTTTTGCAGTTATGACACATTAGCTATTTACTCTCCCTCCAAAGCTCATGAGATGACGACATCTAAGTCAGACTAGCAAGAAATAAATCCCTAGGACCCACAAAAATCAAGAAGAACAAAGAACTTCAGAAACACTAAATGTAGTCAGATTTCATCAAGCAGCAATTCATAAACTTGAAAAAAAATCACTATTAAGATGAGTTTTTCTATCATGCTAAAGAATCAATTTTCACACGATTACTCAGAGGAAACTGTATAAACGTCAATAAGATATGTTTATTAGAGGACAGAATAGTTAAAAGACCAGAATTGCAAAACTCTTGAAAGTGACTGGTTTTACCACACAAGTAAGATTCTTTAAGATGACAGTAAGATGCCACAGCCGAGTTTTGAGGATCACCATCAGAACTGAGACCATGCCGGGTCAAGATATCTGCAGCTGGTTTTGGCCCTCACATTTCAAGCTGGGCCAAGTGGTAAAGGGGCTGATGGCTACGTCACAGTCCCTAACCTCACTGAGCTCCCACTTGGAGGTTGGGGAGAGACCACCTGTAGCCACAAACCAGCACACCAGAGTGGAAAGGTCTGATCAGAGAGGAAGTCTGTTCTATAGGAAGAAAACATTAAAACGAAAGTCATGAATTCAGAAGTAACTGCGGAGGAGCCCCATCTGGTACAGCAGAAAAGGAGATCTTACAGTCAGTAGTGACCTGTCACCTGTCCTTGCAGACTTCAGTTGGCATCAATCGCAGGAAACAGATCATACAGCTATGTCCAAGCTGTTTCCTCCAGTCTGTTCCGGCACTGCAGCTTAAAAGGAAACCTCAGCACGCAGGGCCAGGGTGGAGGAGGGCTGGTACTATCTAGCGGCACAAACTCAGAGGCCTGCTGCCTGGCTGCCTGGCTGCGCTCTGCGTGTCACACAGAAGGTCAAGGGGAAGAACATGCTCATACCATACTACAATGACCTGTGACCCAGTTCTGTCTGATCAGGCCCCATGGAACTGCTGAGCTCCTGGCCCAAGCTCAGCAGGGCTGGAGCAGCTTCCAGAAGAGAGAGAAAGGGGCCTCCGGCACTGCTCCAAGGAGCGGGCTCTCGAAGGTCTGGCACGGTCACAGTCACAGGACTCCAGCTGACAGTCAGCAGTCACTCACTGAGTAAGCTAAACAGATCAGGAGGAAGCAAGGTGGATGCTGTGAGTTTGGATTAAGAAGATACAGCGTGAGGATGACGGTGGAAAACAAAATCATAACTGGGTAAGAAAGTACCACGACCACACCCACTCTGACAGCGCCACCCTCCTTGACCTCTTCAGCAGCAGCCTCATGGGTCACTTCAGTCATGAGTAATTTCCTGCTGTGACATCCAGGGAACGAACGGCTGGGTGTGAGAGAACGATTCTCAGACTAATATGCCCTGTCCCCTCTACCTGCCCTGCAGGCAGCACTTTCTGATGTGGCACATTCCTGGAGGAGGCCACATTGTGTGACATGGGATCTAGGCTCCCCATCGTCTCCCTGTAATACCACAGCTAGGACCTCAGGGAGACTCGTACAGGGAGCCCGAAGCACACCTGACTGACACCAGCCAGGGACACAAAGGTCCCGCCAGCACTCTGCGAGCTTCCTGCTCTGAACACTGCTGGGCAAGGGAGCGCAGGAGAGCTCACTGCAGCTCGGCTCCGCAGTGGCCACTGGGCTGCAGACCGAGCACTGGATGGGTGCAGCCCCATCCTCGAGATTCTGCCTTCTGGGGATTTCCTGAGCCCAGGACTAGACTCTCAGCATACAAATCTGTCTTTTTTGAAAAAGTATTTGTTATTTACGCTAGGGGTGGGCAACAGGTGGGGGATACATATGAAAAAAGGTGAGGGTATACAAATCTATCCTACATCTAAGATGAAAACATCTAAGTTTTCATGAAGGAAAGTCTTTAAAATAATATAGAGAAATAATATAATCAGATAGATGTTTTTGAGCAACCACTCTGGCTTTAGGGTACTGGGAAGACAGTGGCACAGAGTCTGGGATCTTCCCCATGGTGCTGCAACAGTGCAGGTCCTGTGCCCCGCAGGACTCTCAGAACAGCAACAAAAGTGCCACGTTAGGACCAAGCTCTGCACTGAAAAGAAACTTCTGGTGGCACAAAAAACTGAGGAAGATATGGACAAAAGAGGCAAGGAAAGAACTGGCTGAGATAAAAGGTGGCAGATCTTGAAAGGGACAAGGTCATTTTTAAAGTCATAAAGGCACTGAAGAGGGAATTTGAGAGCCCTGAGCTGGAATAGCCATCATGATCCACCCTTTCCTTCCTAAACTTCAGGGAAACTCTGTTCACTTAAAAATGGGCAGCAGAGAGCTCAGCGGCACAAGTGCCTGCCAGCAAAGCACAAGATCGTGAGTTCGATCACTAGTACTAAAAAAAAAAAGGTAGCAGAAAAGGAGTAGCTGAGTTTTACATAACATTATAATAAGAAAGAGAACAAAGGATAAACAATATCCTTATAAAACATAAAAGCAAGCTAAAGATGCCCACAACAAATGAGAACCAATTAGTGAAAAAAAGAAAATGATAGAACAACAACATGAGCCAGAACGAGAAGTAAAAGGAATAAAGTGATTGGTAAAAGAAAGATTTAAAAACAGGTGAAAAAAAATCAGTGAAAATTAAAACAGAAAAATTACTTTCAGAAATGAGTACAAAACAAGGAGGAAGATGAAAGCAAAGAAACACAAAATTTAATGCCTTAAAAAGGGGGAAATTTTTAAGTAAACAAGACATTGGTTCCTTATATTACTAGTTTCCTACAGTTTAAAATTATATGGAAAAACTTAAATGAATAAAGACTTTTTAAAAATATGAGAGTAAGTCAAAGAAACAGCTGGTAGGCAAAGAAGATCAAACATATGCATAATAGCCTGAGTTCCTGAAGCAGGAACTGAAGCAATGTGATATCGAAGTGACAGTGAATTCAAGACTTTTCCAAAATTAAAAAATGATTTGAAATTATTCATTGAGAGAATAGTGATGATGGGAGGAGAGTGATCCAAAATGGTCAATACCAAGACATAGTTTTGGTTGTGTTTTGTTTGAGACAAGTACTTGCTTGCTATGTAGCCCAGGCTGGCCCAGAGGTTACCAAAAGATTCCATCATTTATAAAATTCTTCTCTGAAAATCATAAAAATAACATGTCCCATGCATAAAACACAAAATATAATCTTTAAAAAAATCGATGTTCAGAGTCTAGGGGTTTCTGTTGTCCTATATTTCCCCAAAAACACACAGGCATAAATAATGAGCTCTTCTTGTTTAATACAGAAAGGATAACATGAGGCACATCACCATGTAATTTTTTTTTTTTTTTGAGACAGGGTCTTGGTATGTAGTCCAGGCTGGCATCAAAAGCATACCAACTCTCCTACCTCAGCCTCCAGAATGCTGTGGTTATAGGCATGTGCCACTATGCCTGGTTACCAACACCATCTTCTTATCCAGCCATCTAACCTACTTTCACCCACTCTTGGTCTTTTCTAAACTCAGTTTTCTAGCTATGTCAGTTGGCAAACAGAACAATTTTGTCTTTCCCAATTTTCTTGCCTTTTTTTTTACTTTAACTAGAACCTCCAAAACAATATTTGATCAAAGCTAGGCACTTAATTAGTTTTTCTTCTCAGGTCTCTTCTGTTTGTTCAAATGGAATCAAATGGAGTCCCTGGTCCTTCTTGTGTATGGGTGTGTGTGTGTGTGTGTGTGTGTGCGTTTGGTACCAGGGATCGAACTCACAACCTCACGCTCACCAGGCAGGTGCTTACAACCGCTAAGCTAAATTCCCCGCCCAATGTGTGTGTTCTTAGTGCATATTGATGATACAAATTAGTAAGGTTCATTTTGGGAAATTGGTACATACACACAACATATCTTGGTCATTTTTAAAACCTGTTACATGCTTCTCCCTTTCCTTCCCTTCCTCTCATCCCCTTCCCCATCTCTAAAATTGTCTTCTAGTTTCCTGTCATCTCTCATTTTTATATATTTGGGTTCTCATATAAAACATGCACTATTAAACTTTCTGAGACTGGCATATTGTTTGATCCCTCGCCTTTGACATTTTTCCAGCCCACTTTCTGGTCAACATGTATGTACTTCCAGCTACCCCATGCAACCTGACAACCAGTGTCTCTCCTGCCCTCCTCCTGCTTTCTCAACTTCAATTACTCTAAAACAGCTTCCAATTTCAGGTTTACTGTTTCTTTCTTTTCCATATCCTCCAACTGAAGATTGAGATGCTCTTATAAAGGTGCTATATTTCCATTTAGAAAATTCAAGCAACTCTGGAAACCAGCAAGTATAAATCAACTGACCACATATGTAGCAACAAGGTGGTAAATATCTTTTTGGTTATTTGTCCTACAGAGGGCCAGTCAGCAGAGTTAGACAATCTATTACCACCTGAGAACAGCCGCCACTCAGGAGGAAGAGCAAGATCTCAAAGTTCCTTTTGTTACTGATACTTTCCCTAGGTTTATTCTCTTACTCTACTGTGCTTGAATGACAGGGAACTCGACATTTCTATCATCGGGCCTCTTTCAGGTGCTGTTGATAATGCAGTCCATTTTGAACGTCACTAGATGGTTCTCCCTTGGTTAGAGACCAGCCAGGAAACTGTAAGCAGGATCAACTATCTCTATGCAATCAGCGGCCGGAAGAGTACATTCAGATGGACAACTGTTTTCTATCTCATTGTTTCTCTTACAGGCAGATGTTGCCCTAAACAGGTTTAACGGAAAAAACTTGGGTGACAGACATACGATTAGGGGAAGAGATACTCTTTGAGAATAGTCTTTTCGAACTACTATAATTAAATCACATTAAAAGTAGCATTACTAGTGCAAGAGTCTACTGAAGATAGACACTACACACACAAATGAGGACAAGGACACCAGGATATGTGAGGATGCACAGATTGTATCAGCGTCTACACCATTGGCTGTGATCTGGTATTACGATTCTGCAGGAGTGGGGGATAAAATACACAAGCAATTGCTCTGTATTGTTTCTTATAACTGCAATTACCTGAATAACCATTTCACTTAAAAAATGTGTGAGTGGCAGGATACAGATCAAAATGTTTATAGTGCACACATGGTAGTGATAAGCATAAAGAAAAAATTAATTCTTTTTCTACAATAAACACAAGATGGTATGAGATTGGAAAAAAAGGTTATAATCAAGAGTTGGTGCATGTAAAAATGTTTTATTTTATAAAATCTCAAGGAATGGGAGTAAAAATGCAGGATCATTCAACAAATCATCAGATTATACTACAAGAAAATTCCTTAAGGCCAGCACGGTGGCACCCAGCCTAGCATTCTGGGAAGTTTAGGCAGAAGACTGCAGATTCAAGCACAGCTTGGGCAACTTAGCAAGACCCTGTCTCAAAATAAAAAATAAAGCACTGGAGTTATATTTGGATTGTGAAGGCCCTATGTTCAATCCTCAGTACTGCAAAAACAGAAAAGAAAAAAAGAAAAGAAAAGAAAAGAAAGAAAAAAGAAAAGAAAAGCTTTACAAACTAAGCTCAGACACCAGGGGAGGCACTGAGCTCTGTAGGTGAATAATATCTTGTGGCGTGGTTATGCAGGAGGCCGCGTGGGTCTTCCCTGCGCTCTGCAACCCTGCAAAGCCACTTTGTCTTTTAGACCTTGCTGTAGTGCTTAGTGGTCCCTTGAAATGAGTTCCAAGTCCCTTCTGACACACTCTCCTGGCACCGTTTATTCTTCTTGCGCAAGACTTCCCCCACAGCTAAAATCACTGTGTGACTGCTGCACACTGGTCTCTGTCCTATGTCTGACTATGAACAAGTTCTGGGGCCGTGGTCCCATGAGACACTGCCAAACAGCCACCAAGAGCCTGAACGACCTGAGGACCACCTACGTTACAGAATTTACAGATGACTGTCACTACGTTTTATGGGGAGGAGGAGGACTCCTGCTCAAGAATAAATATTATGTAGGGTACTAGTAAGTGCTGAGTCTTTGATATGGTTTATTTAATTCCATAACCACTTCTGAAGGATTTACAGAGCCATTTCACCTTACACAGCAACTACCTTCTACAGTGAGCTATAGAGGTAGAAACCACACACAGTTAAAATTAACTCTAGGGAAAAACACCATCAACTGCCAGCATCTGGGCTCTTGACACCTGTTTAAAATCCAGATCTGAACCTCATTTCGCTGGTTACCTGTAACTGTCCCCCTACCTCCCCACAGGACATCAGCTGTGGTCTGATATGAGCAATGTGGAATCTAAAGGAATTTTCGCTTCCTCTCGAGGCTGGGGTGGCGTGGGCACAGGAGGCAGTCTGTATCATCTGATGCATGAAGGCTAAGCCTGTGGATGAGACCACAGGGTAATCCTAGGGTGGGCAGCAGGTGTATCAAGGGTGAAGGGCACGAAGATGTAAAGGACAACTCCATACTCTACTTTGTCCACTTTGAGGCTAAGAAGAAAGCCATGTCTAAGCAACAGAATTAAAAAGCTAAATCATATAAAATGCTATTATGTGTTTAAAAGGAACAGCATGCGGCAAAATTCCATTTTACATACAAGAAGCTGAGTATACTCTTTCTGGTGGCCTGTTTTCTTTAACTGAAATCCCAGCTCTCTCCTAGGCTGATGGGTTCTTCAGGTGGGTTAGGGCAAAGTTTCAAATGACAACTTTGAAGGAGGCAACAGAGAAGGAATATTGACTGACCCCTGCCACAGGCAAAATTTGGCAGAAAAGACAGCTCTAGGCAGGGTGGGAGGCACGTGCTCCGTGGAGCAGCAGCTGACGGCGGTGGTGAGGCAGAAGACACAGGGCCAGTGAAGACTCTTCTGGAGTGCGCAGCAGGGGGAGCCGGGAGGCCACTGGGAATGTTGGGCAAGGCCTTTATGCCGGCAGGCACAAGGGACTTGTGCCAGGGCAGTGGTGACACTCAGCTCCAGGAGCCAGTGGAACTGCTCAGGTAGGACCATGTCTTATCACACCTCCTCCTGTGAGGATTATTTATTTCTTTATTTACGGTGCTGGGGATTGAACAGAGGGACTTGCACTGCGCCACATCCCTACCCTTTCTTGTTTTTTATACTCAGACAAGGTCTTGCTAAGTTACCCAGGCTGGACCCAAACTTGTGATCCTCCTGCCTCGGTCTCCCAGGGTGCTGGCATTACAGGAGTGTGCCACTATGGTTGGCTTGAAGTTAACTTTAATGGCCAGAGGTGAGGGGAGACTAAGCCAGGGAAAATGATGAAGGTGACAGGCGGGGATGTCCATTTCAAGAAAATGTTAGGAGATTTGGCAATCAATGAATGTGAGGGTCAAGTGATAAAAATTACTTAAAACTTCAAGGTAGTGCTTGTGGTATAAGGACAAATATAGAGGTAACAAGACAGATAAAGCGATCTTCTACATTACAAAATACATCTTCCAAACAAAAGCCTTGCTCAAGAAGCCTACAGAAATCCATTTAACATAGAAAGAATGCAGTAGAAAATACATAAAAGCTTAGGGGTAACTAAGTTATGATATATTATAAAAGAATGTAGCAAGTTGGGCATGGTGGTTAATGCCTGTAATCCCAGCTATTTAGGAGGCTGAGGTTGGAGGATCCCAAGTTTGAGGGCAGCCTGGACGACTCAGCACATCTTTGTCTCAAACTAAATTAGACAGACAGACAGACAGTTATTTAGTCAGTTGGATAGTGCTGGAGGTGTAGCAGGGGTAGAGGCCTTGGGCTGAGTCCCTGGGTACAAATGGTGTTGGAAGGGGAGGCATTAGTTTCACGGCTGCAATGGCTTAAGTACTTGAACTAGGCCAAACTAATTGACCTTTTTTAGAAGAACAGGAATGAGAGAAAAACCTAAGTCTCATGTGGGTACAATTTGCTAAAAGCAGTATGTGCTGTGTAATGCCACAGTTTCTATGCTCAAATGATCTGCCTCCTTTTCGTGCTCATATTCATTAAAAAAGAAAATTCTCAGAAACAGCCATCACCCCTCGCCGCAGGCACTGTGGGAAACTCTGCTGCTCTAGCGCGGCCCATCCCACCCCAGCCTCACAGACCTTCCCTCCTGTGGGCAGGGTCCTCCCCTTCCACTGCGGAGTGGGGCAGCCGCCGCCAAGCCAGGCACAGGCAGCCCCCTGGAACGAGCACAGAGCCTCCGGCTCTCCAGCACCCCACGAGCTGGTTGATGCGCGGTGACACCTCCAGCCCGCTGCTGTCATCAGCCAAGGATGGAAGGCTCTAGAATTTTGGCAGTGTTTGGTGGAGTGGCTGTGTGTTTCAGGAGGAAAGTGGACTATTCACGAGAGATGAGCTTCAGAGACAAATGCCACAGCATAGCCAGGGCGGGGCCCTGCAGTGCTACTCAGATCCTCCCCTACCCCTCTGTCTTATGCTGCTGGACCTTGTCCTAAAGGTCAACTTCTTTGGTTCCCTCTGAAGCACAGAGTCATCAGGGGCCACAGAGACAACTTGCCCAGGTTCATCCAGCCTCTGGGTAGAAGACATCCAAGATGCTGAAATACCATAGGGGCTGCCCTTAGAGCATCCGAGTAGCAAGTGGCCTCTCGTGAAAAGCCCTTGACTGAAAACTAATCTCAAATAAGAAACAGCATCAAAGGAGATGAATTACATGGCAAGACCTTGTCTCAAAAAAAAAAAATTAAATTAAAAAAAATAGAAATACTCTGGTTATTTTGCAAATTTTATAGACTCTGTGGGCTAGCTTGGCATTTAACCACCATTCACAATACTGTTTTACAGAAACATACATCTGTAGTCCTAGACAACCAACTCTCAAGTTTTTGAAGCGTGACACATTTGTATATTAGGGACTGTCTGTACTTTCATGCTTGGTTACCATTTCGACTCTGGGTCAATCAAACAAGTCCATCTGAACATTGTTCTGTTCAGAGTAAGATTTAAGGGAACACTCCGTAAGTAATCAACTTTGGGCCTCGCAAGTCAGGTACCCCATGACACACAAGACTGGGCACGACTCTTCCCCAAAGCCTCTCCATTTAAAATAGATTAGGAAAGACATTTAAAAACAAACAAAAAACTTACGAACACAGCCTGTTCTGTTTCACAGGCTACTGAAGGTGGTTTTTCCACTGTTTATTAACATCTCTCCAACGCACTTAAGCACATGATTGCTTCAGTCCTCGGTCTTCCCTGGCACTGGCGGGGCATGGCTATCCCCGTAAGCACAGAGGTAGAGAGTAACTATGACAGATTAGACACCAGACACAGCCGCTTATTGCTAGTTTGCAGTCAGTCAAGCGTCACAAGGCACACACGGGGCGAACCCGCAGAGTTCGGTTACCACGTCTATAGCCAACACCACAGGCCCTATATCCTTATAGGGAAGCAGCCCCAAGATCCCACACGTCCGTAATTGCTAGTGGTCATTGCGGTGGTTATGGGAGAAGAGAGCAGTGAGGAAAGAGGCAAGGAAGGGGGAAAGCGGGATGAAGGGTATGACTGAGTGGGGACCCTCAGAAGCACACACGATACAACACGAGCCCCCAAAGCCTGTCAGAACCCACTGTGAGGAATTCGGTGTTCACTGTTTTCTACACAACCTGAAGCAACTTTTATGACTCTAACGACCGTGCTTTTAAAGCCTGAATTCTACTCTGTTCCCAACTGCTCTACCTCTGGCCTTCGATCTTGTTAAAAGGCAAACTTCAAAGCGCTGTACAGAACACTGAGGACACACAAGCTCCGCTCTAACGGAGACAGGCCGAGAGGGCCAGTGGGGGCGGCGGTCTGGAGAGAGTCCTTCTGTTTAGACTTGGTCACTCTGATGAAAGGGAAGTCGGAAGTGGCACAAAGGATGCTGGGCCAGAAAGAAAAGGACTCCTGTGGGCTCAGCTCTGCTTTGTGCCCGCTGATCACCTGACCTCAGTTCACCTGAGAAATATTCCTTGCTCTAAGTCATTTACACAAGGGTTCCATTTAGAAAAAGAATGGAAGAATGCTCCGCAAATTGTGAAATGAAGTGCTTTTATTCTAACTTTACCTTCACACAAAAATTCCAGTTAAAAAAATAAGTCTGAAAAAAGTCAATCAAATGCAGTAAGAAGCCAAACCCTAAATACCCCTTCACAGGAATAGACACGTCATTCCGCTCCAAGCTGTGAAGCCAAGCTTGTCTAGGCAAGAACAAGGCTTTTAAGTTTATTTTTTGCTTTTCCTCCTCTTCTCCATTCAAATAATAACACTCATTTCATAAGATCCAGAAGATGGGGGAGAGCTGAGAACCACAAATAACACAACAATCTTCAGAGCTGTACCAAGAATAATACATTAAGAAAAAAGTCACAAACAATGATTTAGTTTCAAATGCAAAGGCTTCACCTGCCCAGAATTTTCACTGGGCCCTTTCCAGCAAGATCAAAATCTCAGAAAACTCCAAACAAATGAAACTCTGAAGGCAAATTACTTAGAAAAATGATGTAACTGTGGAAACCAAGCACACTCCTCCCCTTCTCGTCTAGCTCTTTACTTTCTAGAGGATCACCAAGCCAACCACAAAATCACATGCTGGCGAGAACCTGGCTTCCTGCAAGCTGACTGCTCTTTGGTTTTGACTAAATCCCTCTACTTCCTGTCATCATTGGTCAGTCCCAGCTTCCAAACCTATGAAGTCTGGATGCAAGAGGCCATCGCGTACCACTGACATCTCTCATATTTGGTCAGCCCACTGGAACATGAGATTAATAAGCCACAGGGAAAGTGCCCACCCCGATGGCAGGGTCTGGGTATGACAGGGGTTGGAACGAACTGATGAAGACAAGGACTGACCACGGATGGCACTTTGACTCGTCAAGCATCAACAAGGCGTGGGTTGCCTGCAGAATCAAACCTAACCAAGTGTGAAGCACTGGGGGGGGGACAAGAAGGGCATATGGGTCTCACTTAGAGAAGGCTTCTAATCTAACCGGGGAGGGGAATGCTACACCCAAATCTTAATACGAAAGGGAACAGAGAAAATGAAATGTACTGTAAATTGATGGTGGGTCAGTTAACACACAATTTACACAATACCAAGGACCTCAAAACCTCCCTTTTAGCCAGTTTCCAATTTACAAACCTTCTAAGTAGCACAGCTCATCTATTCATTCACAAACTACTTGGTGGGTACTTTCCGTAAGTCAGGTCCTATTTTGGGCACAAGAGACATAAATGACTGAAACAAAAGCAGCCTTGCCTCTGAGGAGACCAGGCAGATGACTTGGCAGTAAGCAAATAGGTAATCACGGAGCAGTCACACGCCGTGAGGTGACAGGGAAGGAAGAGGGTCCCAGGAGGACCTAGAGGAGGCACCCATCCTGGAGCTGGGGGAAGGAAATGATAGCGAGCGTCCTAAAGGGGTGACTGGGATGTGACTAGAAGAAGAATGAGCTTCAACCAGGGGACGGCGAATGTTCCAGGCAGAGGAAGCAGTACCCCCAGGAATCGCAGGAGCCTCCGAGGCCGTAAGGATGCGCACGCACTGATTCAAAGCCACTGCTGCTCCCTGCCACAGAAGCAGGTGACAGAGGGAGTCACTGAAACCAGGGAAGAGAACATTCAAGATGCAAACGGGGGCCAGCCATGTTGAATGGCACTGCAAGAAGGATGCAGAGTATCAGCTGGCTTAGCCAAGGGGAGGCTGACAGTTACCTGGCCATAAACCATTTCAGAGGTCTGGTAAAGTGCAGTCTAGCTTCCTTGTGGAAGGTGAACAATGGGCACAGGGCCCAGCTGATTTTCAAAATCTCTACTGGAGCAGGAAACTACCTACAGAGCACTGGCAGGGAAGGTCTCGGTGGAAGGAAGCTGACAATGCTTCACTGGTCCAGGCAAAATGGCAAGAGAGAGGGAGGCCCAGGACACATCCCAGAGAGCATCAGTGAACCAGCAGAGCAGGACCCTGGAGCAGGTGGCATGGGAAGGCTTATGGAGTCCAGGTTTAAGAGGTGCCCTACTCCCCACAAAGGCTCCTTTCCATCAGAGAAACGCAGTGGAAGGGTGGGTAAGCTTCAGCTCTGATAGCCCAAGGGAGGGAGATGGATAACCGCTTACAGTGAAGGGGAGACGGCGGAGGATAAAGACCGAGTTTCTCAGGCCTCAGGAGACTTAGAAGAGAAAGGCAGGGGAATGGCTGGTCCCGGGCGAGAGGTGGGGGGCAGAAACAGCTGGAAAGTCCGGATGCAGGAGAAAATCCACAGGAGGGAAAGGAGCTGCATGAGAACAGGGACACACAGGGGGCTGGTGCTGGACAGCAGAAGGCCTGGGTTAGCAAAATGGCAAAGGCAGGGGAGACCTCAAAGACTAGGGCAAGAAGAGGCAGGAGGACAGGACGCTCCCAGCAGATGAGGTGAGAAAGCCTGAGGGCAAGCGCTGCCCTGGCCCAGGGGCCTGAAGCTAAGAGGAGTAGGGAGTGGGGCAAAGGGCCATTACAACAAGCAGCTTCAAACAAGGCAAGGGCTTAAACAACTCTGCAATACTATGGCAATTTACTGATGAGGAAAACTTGATGGAATCCCAAGATGTAGACACACACACACACACTCACCCCTAAATCTGTCCCCGCCACCCCACGTGTTGCAGCCTCCTCAGCACAGCATAACCACCAGCAGGGCCCTTGCCCAGAGTTTGTGCTCCTGTAAACTCACACTTTCTCTTTTCTTAAAAGCAGCAGCCTCCTCTGCAACACTCTGGCTACATAATGCCTTTGATTTGGCAATCCCATCAAGAGACTTGTGAACTATTGTTTTTCTGCTGTGTGTGTTCTATGGTGTCCATTCAGTGACACATAAGTGATCCCAAAATAAACTCAAAAGGAGAAAAAAACTCCACTAAATCATCCATTGACCATTAAAAGTCATGCAAGCACCTTTTATTCTATTCTGTTACCCATTTGTAAAGAAATCTTTTCAGATCTTTAACTGGGTAGGGTAATTGACAACTACTTTTAAAAAAAAGCTTATTATAGTACTAGCCAGTGTGGTGGCATAACACTGTAATCACTGCACTCTGAGAGGCAGAGGCAGGAGGATTACATGTTTCAGCCCAGGATGGGCAATTTAATAACTTAGCCAAACTGTCTCAAAACATTTTAAGAGCTGGGCATGTAGCGGAGTACAAAGGATTTGGATCACTCTTTAGTACAAAAAGAAAGAAAGCAAGCAAGCAAGCAAGCAAGCAGGTAGGCAGGCAGGCAGGCAAGCAAGCCTCTGTACATTATCTTCACAGCTAAAATTAAAAGGAAAAAAACCACATTTGTACCAGTTTATCATCTGAAGATATCTAGCCCTTACTACTTCTTTGTGGCAAGAAGAGTTTAATATGTGAATGGGAAACGGCAGTTATCACTAAATCATTCAGAATTACTCAAGATTTTTTTCATATAAGTTACCATGCAAGTCTCAGAATTTGTAATCCCATCTGAAGTGTTAAAAATGCTAAAAATTAAGGCTGATTCCTCAGTCATTTGAAAGATAATTATCAGCAAACTTTTACAAGGTACTTGACCTCAAACAATCAAATGAAGCCATCTGTGTAATGAGAACTGCTAATAAACAGGCCACAGAATGAGAGAAGTCAGGCAGCATCATTAAAGATAGTCCTTAAAATTCACAACACACGAGACCTCTATCTTCACAATGTCAGCTGCAGACAGAGGGTCAGGCCGTGCATATTCTTAGTGAGACAGACTAATACTGTAAGATTTTTTTTGAAAATTTGTATTTTACATATGAAAATACAATTCTGCTTTTTGTACAGACTAAAAGTGATGTGTTTACATATTTGAATAAAAAGTTATTACACCTCAGTGAACACAGCATCTCCTGCAAGTGCAAAGCTCTATGATTTGGGGTCTAGGGCTCCAGTCACCTCCATGATGCCACCTTTTAGAAGGAGTCAGGGACCGTTACAGCAGCCAAGGTGAGAAGAAATGGCAGAGGAAACAGACAGAAGGAAAGAAAGAGAAAGAGGAAAGAAAATACAGAGAGAAAGAGAAGATACCTATGGGGTCAGAAGGTGGAAACTGAGGACCAAAGAGGGAGAAAATGAACCAGGACCCCACGCTTCCTGAGCAGAGAAGGGCATGGAGGAGTAAACCTAGGCTCCGGCTCCAGAGCATGCAAGAGCTCACGGCTCCTTGCTCTGCAGCCCTGGCTAGGGCAGCACCTGGACAGTCATCCTCCACCTGTTCCCTTTGCTTCCTGTCCTCACGTGCTTCTTCCAAGTATCCCCTGGGCACTGGGGCCTGGGCCTTCGGGGTTCTATTTAGCCACTTTCTCACCCGGCCTATTCCACTCCTAAGGGCAGGACCAAACCGGTCTTGCTCACCTTGAGCCCCCACTGCCTGCCAGAAAACCTGGCATTTAGTTGGTGCCTGTGTTCGCTGAATACAGAATGAATGGGCTACAGCAGTAAGGAGCGTACAAACTAGAAGAGCAGGACAAAAACAGATGAAAATCTTCAACAAGAAATGGGTCTCTGGTTGTTGACTTTAATTTTATATATATAACGAAGCAGCAAGTAGCTACAGTAGCGGAAGGAGTATCTGCTGCTTGACCCAAGCGTCTTGTAAGAGTAAAGGATATCTTTATTGTTTGTTCTCATTTGTCAGGTACAGCATATCTCCATAGAATAAAACAGAAGTTCAGGAAGATTCAGAGAAAAAGAAAGCCCTACTACATAATCAGCATATTTGTTGCTAAACAGGGATAAAGAAAACTTTAATACACATTCCTGGCAACCTATATATTTGTTTTCTTTTTATCATGGTTATCATTTATTTCATCCCTTAGTAGGAAAGATAGAAAAACCATCTGATCATGAATGAACTCAAACACATGACAGGTGGTGTCATTCCTGTTATTGTTAAAAATTATTAGTAATAATTATAAAAACATTATTTCTTAGACTTTTCAGTGAAAGCAGATTAAACAAATCATTCTTGTTCTCAATTCTCATAGTGCTCCAATATAACTTCTAGGTTGGTCATCAGAAATACTTCACGGAAATAGCTGAACCGAGGACAAAAATACAGTGACACTCAATTGCTCCAGGTGGAAAAAAAAGTGCTGGCTTCCGACTTCCTCAAAATAGCAGAAGGGGCTACAGATGAGCAGGAAAAAGGGAAGGGAAGAGAGGACAGCGGCACCTGGCCAGGGACCTGACCCTGGATTCGGTCGTCAAGGACACTCATTTTCTTGGGCTGCCAGCCCTTGACCCCTCTGCTCTCCACCCTGAGGAAGGGACCTGTCACCCTGCAGCCACACCGCTACGCACGTGCTGGTGCTAACCGGTGCTGCCGTCACACTTCAGGACAGAACAGAGCTTGGAGCGCAGGCTGCGAACCTGAATGCTTCCAAGGCCCTGAAAGGAAGCAGAGACAAGGCCAGCGCGAGTCGCGGTGGGACTACAGTCACTAAAGCGTGCAGAGGCGTCCGCCCGAAGGACCAGGCGCCTCAGATCCGCAGACAGACGGCTGCCAACCTGGGTGCACAGTGATTTTCAGAATCCAGACTCACATGTGATTTCTCCTGATTTATAAACTATGGCAAAAAAATTAAACTTCTCTTTTTTAAGAACACTATGTACACCAAGCAAAATATGGTTGTCGGTGGTCAATTTTAAGAGGTTAGAAAACTCAACAAAGGTCAAATGCTACAAACCATCTCTTCATACCCAGGATCCCTGGTCTCCTGGTCACACACCGGAAGCTGGGGCCAGGACCACATTGCTGCACTGTTTTGCTGGTAACGCTGGACTCAGGAGACCAGAGCTATGGCAGAGCACGGAGGCTGAGACCCTAAACATCTGCTGCCACGGACCAACTGCTGGTGCACAGTGAACAGCACTGCACAGGGCCTGGGCACAAAAGAAAGCTGGATAAATGTCAGTATTAGTGGGTTTTATGATTTGGGTCCAATTACAGAATCCAGCAATCCCCTGTAGACATAAGAATTTCAAGGGGAACTACACTCACCAGTGTAGCATTCAGTACCGGTATAGTGGGATCTCATTTATAACTCAAAGGACATTTTATCCTTTCCAGGGACATAGTGGTGAGTTCTTGAGCAAGGGGAGAGGGGAGGAAAGAAGGTACAAGAAAAAAAGGCGGGGGGACTGGGGACTTAGCTCAGTGGCATAAGCGCCTGCCTCGCAAGGGTGCAGTCGTGAGTTCGATCCCCGGTAACAAAAAAAAAAAGAATAGAAAGAAGAAATAAAAACCAAGCTTTTGTGGGTGAAGAGGGGCTGAGGGGCTGAAGGGAGGGGAGGGGAATAGGAAAAAGAGGAAGTGGCAAATGTATATCACGATGAATATTATCACTATGCATAACTAACATGTACTGATAAAACAGAGATAATAGTGAGTTCTTAAAGTTTTGAGTTAAAATGAAATTTAAAGTTCGTCCCATCCTACAAGACAGAAAAGCCATACAATGCTACCAAATCCAACATGAGCAGGACACAAAGCCCCAATTTCTCCAGAAAAGTCACTCCACTCTAGGGACTCCTTGCATGCCTAGGGGTTACAGAAATTAGACCAGGCTGTGCTACCAAGTAGTCAGCCCTAAAGACCACAGATCTGGCATGCGAATCCTCCAGGGGTTGTACAGTTAGAAGAAGACTCAGAATCCGAACCCAGCTTTCCTGAGCCTTCTTCTTCCAGACTACTCACATCCCTAGTCACGGAATGTTCGGGACGGAATAACTAACTACCACAGTAGCTTGACAGCTTTGACAGCCACTGTGGTGTGTAAGGCTAACCAGTATCAGAGACAGACACAGGCCACTGCCCTTGAGCCCCAAAAGCCCTAACAACCGACGGGGGAGGCTGTTTATAGCCCCATAAAGCCTTGCTCCAGTACACTGCAGAGTTGGCCGTAATCTTTTTAAAATCCAGGAATATCTATTACGCCTTTTCAATTGCAGAGGGTGACGCGAGAGTTCCAAACCTCTATAAAGCATCTAATTTACTTGTGGAAAAGTAGAAGTGTGATTAAACAAAGAAATCAACAATTTTAAGATAATGTTGCCATGCTTTAAACTGTCCAATTTTCAAAGTACACAGAAAATAACGTTTGGAATGTAGCCAAGGGTAGAATCTAGATTATGACCTACATTCAAAAATTGTCTTTCTAGAAAGCATTTTTAATGGCAAAGGATATAAAGCGAGACTAAAATTAGTTCAAACCACAAATAACCTAACATACTTATCACTTCCTTATGATCAACCTACAAAAATCAAACATTAAAAAGCATTTACAAAGCTAAAGGTGTGATGCCAACTGAATCTTGTAACTTTAGCCGTATGGCTCCTTCCCCCTAAAACAGACCTAGCAGGTAAACATTACCAAGGATGACATTTTACTAATTTGAAAAGTTCAAGGGAAACGGTTAGAGCCCAGTTTTGCCCTGTAAATAAAACAACATGTTCCACGCAGTTCTTACGTGGTTAGAAGAGCAACCACCTCCTCAAACTGAAGAATGTCATCAGTGATGGTCCACGCCCTTCTCCAGCTGCACTCACTGAAAATACCAGCCTACTGCAAACCAAAGTGTGCTCTATCTTTAAAACCACCTATTTCTTACTTTTTTTTTTTTTTTTAAACAGGGTCTCATTCTGTATTTCAGGCTGGCCTTGAACTCACAGAGATCCTCTCCTGTCTCAGCCTACTGAGTCCTGGGATTACAAGCATGTGCCACCACAGCCGCCTACTTATTTCCTACATTCAAAGCAACCTTCCTCTGACACACAAAGTCTGTTGAGTAACACACAATTTGTCGCCCTTCATACAGCAGAACAAATTGCAAAAACAGGCTTAGAGAAAAAAACAAAAACAAAAGCTGGTGTGGCAAGCTGCACACCTATAATCTCAGCACTCCAGAGGCCAAGGCAGGAGGACTGCTGTGGGTTTAAGGCCAGCCCGGGATATAAAGTGAGTTCAAGATCAGCTTGAACTACAAAGCAAAAAACAAAAACAAACAAAAAAAAAAGTGGCAACTCAGTTGACAAATACACATGCATGAAAATAAGGTATTAGGTTTACTGAACTTCAGTTTATTACACAGTGATTCCCTCAGAATGATAACTGTTTCCATAAGTTTGTGCTAAGTCTTCTGGGGAAAATTCATGCTTACGAAGGATGAAAACAAAGTGGTTAGGATGAGTTCAGACCTCCCAAATGCCACCGATCACATTTCAGTGTTGGTACACAGACTTTCAAAACTGTTCTCAATGGCAGACAGAAAGCTAAGGGAAAGTAGCAGACTTGGACAGTTACTTGTGGTTGAACAATTATATAAATGCTGCTCATGGCACTAATAGTCCTAGGATATATTCAAGAAAGGCTGCCCATGGGACACAAAGGAGTATCTAGAAATGCTTAGAACCGATACCATAATCGGTACATAAAGGGCCCAGGAAGACCCAGCATCATGGGGAGTCTCAGGTTCAGGAAATATGAGGCCCCACTAACCCTCAGGTGTGGCTAAAGCAGCTTGCACACTGGAGATTGCCCCAGCAGTGTGGCTTAGTGCCTGTAAACCTGATGTGACTGAATGCAGCTTCCCGAACTGAGCACTGATCTGCTTCGCCCCAGCTCCAAGGGTGCCCCTAAAAACCCTGGCACCAGGGAAGCAGGCAGCGTCCAGCGAGTGGAGAAAACAGTAATGCTCTTTTCCCAAAGGAGCTGTTACAACACTGCTCAAATCAAATGAAAAAGGGAAACGATGACAACAACAACAATGAAAATAAAATACCCGCCCTGAAAGAAGATCACTGGATGCCTTCTTAGAGGTCCTTTATCTCTGTGCAAAATTTAGCCACACAAATATTCATGACTCAGTGAAGGCATATTTTGCCTTTATCCTTCCAGAAGCAAACTAAGCTCCGACTGTTTGAATAGTAAAGCAGTACAAAATGTAGAAGGGATAAATATAACAGTGACAAATGTTCAAGCATTGAGGGAATTTAAAGCTCATTTACCGTATCACACTAAATCCAGCTTGCTTATTAGTTTTATTGAGTGAAGTTATATTCAGAAGTGATTTCATCCTTAGACATTTTAAAGTAACCCATATTCTTAAGAGAATTCCAACTATTGGAATAATGACTTGATGTTTGCTTTCCTGTAAGCAATTCTGTAATAGTGCATAATCCTCTGACTAGCCAGTCTCCATAAGAATAAAAAACAAAGAGCTGTTTGCTAGAAATTAGTATGGCAATTTTAAATAGGATTCTTCCATAGGAAGAGATGTGTCAATAAGAACCATTAAGAAAGAAAAAAAAGTCAAGCAAAAAGTATTTCATCACAGAGATAACAGTGATCCTCTAATCACTAACTAATGCATTTTAAAAATATAACTGGAAACCTAGTTTTGCTATGCTCATTTTCTCTTTGCAAGTCGTGCTGCTTACCCACAAAAGCCACAAATACAGCCCCGGATTTTCCTTCCTTATCTAGAAAAAAATAAAAATAAAAAACTAAAATAAAAAATAATAAAATAAAAACCAAACAAACCAGGTCTCAAGTCTCAGATGCAAAAAAGGAGCCAAGGGCACAAGATCACTTCGACCCAAAAGTGTACTTCAGCAAGTGGCTAAGCTGACTTCTTAAAGCACTAATTCTAAGTAGCATGGGGTATCTGTAAAACTACGCTGTCTTGGTACAATCCTAAACATTTAAACTGAGAGAGAGACACAGACAGAGAGAGGAGATAGCAGAGATAGGGAGAGACAGAGACAGAAAGACAAGAGAAAGAAAGAAAGAAAGAAAGAAACAAAGAAAGGAAGAAAGAAAAAAGAAAAGGAATGAATATCATAAGTAGTAGTATTTGTATGCAGTGTGACTTGTACCGGAGCTGAAGGTCAGTGTCTTCTGGGGGGCTTGATCATTTTTTCTTCAGCTGTTGGGGCACAAAGCTGTTTGGTCTTTCTTCCATGTGAAATAGTCATGTTTCCAGTTTTCAGACATTCAGAACTTAGAAATTGTCAGCAAGATACTCATAATTACTTAAAGTCACCCTGAAAAAGAAGGCTGCAACTAGTAAACTATGAAGACCATTTCTACACAAAGTGCAGCATTATTTCTAAGTGCTGGAGACTTAGGTACTTTCTCCTCTAATACAACAGATGTATAAACTCTCATCTTATTCAAATGAAGCTCGGGCCAGATGTAGGTTTCTTTCTAAAATTACAACATAAAGGGCAGCCACTGTGTGTATCTGGCTGGGGCTGAATCTTTCGTAAATTCTCAAGAATCAGTTCCTCTATCTGTTACAGGAAAACCACCCAATTGCTAGTTAGAGGGAAACTGCGAACCTAACTGTGTGCCAAGGTTATTCATTTTCCCACATCACAAATCAAATGAACCCCACTTATTAAAAATGTTTAATGCCCCTTGCTCATACAGTCCCAATTCTTTTGAGTGGTTAACTGTACCGGCAGGCCTATAAATTGTTGGGCCTAAGTGTACCTACCTACACCTTATAAAATTGAGTAACCATTGCAATTTTTACAAGGATTACTTCAGGAACATTAAATCCTCTTTGTAAGAGTACAGTGAGGACTTTTATTACTTGACTCAAACTTAATGATCAGTCAGTCCAGGATTGTTTTTACAGATGAAGAGACTGGGCCCAAGGGAAGGAAGACACCCATTCAGCACAAGAAGGGTTAAAGCTGAAACTACAACTCACAGCCAGACACTGAGGACATTAATGTGTCTTTTAAATTTTGTTTTGTCTTGTTTTTGTATTTTGGAGACAAGGTCTCACTATGCTGCCTACGCTAGCCTCAAAGTAACGATGTGATCCTCCTGCCTCAGCCTCCTGGGTAGCTAAGATTACAAATGTGTGCCACAGCATCCCCATCTGGCTCACTTATTAGAAAGCAGTTTATACTCTTAGTCCTAAGGGTGGTCTGATCAAAGGCTAAGAAATGCTTGCCTTTACCAGTTATAGTCTGAAAACAAAAAAACACACTTTGTAAAGGGTTGCTGTTTTAAGAGAACCATATTTTCTATCCCACACCCAAAAAATACTTTATGAACCAGCTACACACAAAGCCCCTCTAGGAGGCTGCTGAGAACAAGACTGATGAGGCCAGAGTACCTCAACAATACCTAGAAAGACAGGTCATCTTCCTGTCGCCCACTAGTAAGTTTACCTTGCACCCACTACAAATGTGTTGTTAAATTCAAAGCTTCTGTGAAACAAACTGATGGCATCAACTGGACAAGAAGTCAAGCCTTTCATCCAAAGCCACAGGACAGTTAACAGTAAATGACCCCCTCAGGCCAGCACTCCCAAGTAGCCACCACTGCTGGTACTAATATGTTGGACTAACCCATTTGTTTCGGTCATTGGCCCCCTCGAATGGGACCTGGGAACCATGTCTGATACATCTTTAAACAATCAGGCCAGCAAAGTGCTGATAACCAATTCAATCCCAATGTTCGCTGTGCTGGGTGCAGAGGACTCAAAGGCAAATGAGCTCCTGGAAAGGTAACCTCAGGAAGCCTGGACTCCAGAGACAGACCCCGGACATAAAGCAGCAATTGCAACAAGGAGCCCAGGGCCCCAGAAAGCACGGGCATCAGGCTGTGTGCAAAGACACAGTACAGAGCTAAACTCTAGTGGACACTATGTGAGCTGGAAGGCACAAGCGGGAGACAGTGGGAGAGGCCACCTGGACAAGCACTGAGCAGTGGTACAGAGGGCGAGAGCACGGCCTTGTGGTGTGGCTGGAATAAGAGCTCCGTGGAAGGGGACGTGTGCGACCTGCTGCCACGGGAGGACCCTGGACTTGAAGAGAACTATGGAAGTATTAGAAGGAGCCGCACAGAGGAGCGACAGGCTCAGATCTGTGACGATGTGATGAGCATACACAGTGGAGGGGGAGTGTGCCGCGAGACTGCTGAGGGACTAGGTCAACAGGTAACCGGTTTCACCCACTTCTGCTGTCTTTTTGCAGTCTTACAGGCAAAACTGGAGAACCTGTTCCCCTGGGTGGATGCCACAGTAACGAACTGATACAAGATTTAGAGGGAGTCAAGAACCACTCCTAAGTCCCCGGCATCCCCGGGGTACTCAACATTTGTACACAGAATGGCCAGTGCCAAACTATACCATACAGAAAACAAAGACTCACGTAGAAGTCCAAGTTTCCCAAACACAGGCAGCACAAAGAACATGCCCAGCCAATTTGCCAGCACTGGTTAGTACTGGGAACGGATTAACATAAGCACCAGAGGGAAGAATGCCAAATTACGCAAAACGTACTTGGGCTTGGGTAGGCCTCAGAAAAAGTAACTGCAGTTAAAAGCACAGCGTAGAACACATGTTGCCATCACAAAGATCAGAAAAGATCCCTCCCCTCAAAAAAGGAAAGGAAAGGAAAAATGAGTGACAAAGAAAAGGCAGGTCATTTACTAGTTCAAGTCAGAAAAATCTCCATAGGAAAATCTCATATTCATTTCTATCACAAAATTCAGTTAATTACATTATTCAATACCAGATTTTTGCCCCACAGGTTTTGAGGAGCTATTCACACTAAAATGTGAAATATAATGCATTAGTCATTAGCAGCTAAAAACCATTTCTGTTATCCATTTACCATTATCTGCCAGCTAACTTTTCAGAACCACATGATATGATTTGCCTACTTCCAAAAGTATCGATATACTATAAATATGCTAGAGATGTCAAATCCTGATGGCAGTAAGTCCTTCCCGACACAGTTTCTAATTATGCTCCCAGTTAATTTAGCAATTTAGTACCAATTACAAAGGTCTTTACACCTTTCCAAAATGATGATCAGACACCTAAATTTAGTTTACTCAAACCAGGGCTGAATAAGAATATTCAGAGCTAATGGGTCACCCAAGATGACTAGAACTTCCCAATCTCCCCATGTCATTTCCGTTTATCTTTTTTTTTTTTTAAAGTGAAGTGAGTCATAGTGCATAGATCTTTCTCCTCTGCACAAAGACAGTGTTTTTCCTTTTTTCTCTCTGAAGAGAATGGTGTTTAAATAAACATCATTGGGAAGTCCTAATACTGGTCTTCTTGGAATATAACAACATAAGTCGTATATGCCAGTAAGGAACTTTAGTGCATTACTGTTACAACATGGTTTTAACCTCATCAGGCATTAGATCGTATTTCACAATGAAGGCAGCTATAAAAACAAATGTCAATTGGAAGAGTGGTTCATTTTACAAAGGCTGCCTCTACCATGGAATAAATCTGGGCTTTAAGTCACAAGCTACTGTGGCAATCTCCTTTATCTGAAACAATCAAATCATTCACACCAAAAAGTAGTGAACTGTGACAGAGAATCAAAGACTAGAGATGAGAAAAAGAGCGAAACACCTGACCCAGGCCCTCTTAAACCACAAATGGAGGGCAGCATATTATCTATTCTTTTCATTCATTTAAGCCCTCTCTTCTCATCATAGAAAACCAATTCCTTTTTCCTATCTGAGCTCTCTTTTGGACAGAAAGACTAATTCAAGCAGGAGGCCCACTGAATACGGCCCTACTTCCACTTTCAAATCAGATGACTGTAAGTCATTTAAATGCTAGAAAATAATTTTAAAGTCATCTACAGATGTTATCAAAGCAGACTTTTTATAGACCGAAATGCTTGTTAGCATCATGCAATTTATTAGCATCAAAGATTTAAAATATGATCGTGCTCACTTTAACAAAATGAGCTGGTCGAGGACCTTTGCCTGAAACATTTGTTTTCTACGCTGCTACATTCAACAGCACTCAACACCACTTTACCCTTTGTTCTTTTCCCATTTGTTTCCAAGTTTGTGGATCTTTTTGTTCTAATTAGAAGAGTTAAACTGACAAATGACAATACTACCTAGTTCATAGTCTTAAGCAAAAGTCACGCATTATTTTTCTAATTACAATGGACTCATCTCAAAATATGGCTTTGCAAAAGATAGCCTTCATTATATGTTATAAAATATTAATTTTTTAACTTCCATTTTCTAACCCAACAGCAGACACATTTCTTTGGTAAACTGACATGTCTTGCATTCTCTCAAGGTCATTTGAGTTGTTTTTAAACATGCCACAGTTGTTAAGATAAAGAGACACTTTCAATTTAAAAACACCTTCTGATTTTGATTTTAGAAAACAAAAATATTTGCACTATAGAGGTGAGAAAAGCCCACAGTGACAATATTTAAGATCAAAAGAAACCACCTCAAGGAATCTGGCAATCCATTTCTGGGGGGAGGGGGTGGGGGGGCCTTAATTACTTCTGGGATTTAAATGTGGTGGAGAAATTTAAAAACAACGAAGGGAATTAATTGAAGATTAATAGTTTCATGCTGGTAGCATTCTTAACACAGTTTTAATGATGCTTTGGGTGTCAGGTCAGGTCACACTGACTTAAAAGTGTAAAAAGTCAAATTTTTAAAAAAATGAATTTGTTACCAATGCAGTCAGTTTCAGTGTAAAAGATTCTCCAGAATGCATCCTCGGGTTATGGAGTATTTCACAACTAACTCCAACACTGTAGACCAGCCATGGAAAGCCACTCTGGGCTGTACTGCAATAGAGCTGATGCAAAGAATTTGTCTACATAGTCTCAGCCACTGTCAGAGCTATTCAATTAACTCACAGAAATTAGACACGGCACACAAATTTTATGTATTGCCTGATCATACTTACACGGATTAGAGTTATAAATATTGTCTATCAGAAGTTAATATTCATTACAGCTTAAGTATAAAGAATCTTGTCAAATACACTTGAAATCAAGGCTGCCAAAAAAGGCCTTTGTTACTCAAGCATACCAAAGAACTGCCTAAAGCTTTTTCTCTTTTAAGTGAAGCTCAAAATAGATTTTAATACTACAGTTGATGGATCTCACAATCTGCCTCTGGAGCCTACAAGCTGAAAACATAAGAAACTGCCTTCTCCCTTTATACAAGTAACAAAAATCTATTTTGTACCTCACTTATTTAAAATACTGAGCAAATGTGGTTTTGGTTAATCCTCAACCCCCGCAATGACATTTAATCAGGAGAACATATTTTCTTTAGAGGATCTGTCTGCCTGTGAAAGAAGACCTCTTCATGTTTTCAGTCTGTTTTACAAATCTGTGAGAAACCCTACCTTCCCAACTTTTATGAACCACTAAAACTCACAAGTAGAGGAGGTCTCCGAAGATAGGATCATCTGAACCACGACCAAAGGCTACGATGTTCATTGAGGAAAGATGCCATTTTACAGAGGGTTAACACGTCAGCCTACTCTACTACCTGCCTCAAAGAGTAATATTTTTGGCCCCGGGGGGAGTGGGTCCCGTAAACCTCACTGGAAGTCTCCTGGGCCTGATAATGCCAGGATCAGCCACTCCTCATCGGCTCACAGAGCAAATGTCTCTCTCCAGCAGTCCTTTCCTCGGCCCTTTCTCTCCCTGTGCAACCACACTCCACCGCGGCGGGGTGTCGTTCTTTTCACAACACTTGTCACCATCTGAAACGACTTGCTTGTGGGTTCCACAGCCTTATTTGACCCCAAGTTCCACCGGGATCGGATCTCGCCTGTCCTGCTCAACAAACACTATCCCCGGTGCCTAGCACGAAATAAGCAAGCCAGCTGATGGCCAATAAATGAATGGACAGGAAGGAGGAAGGGGACTGTCATCCCGGGGACTCGCCACACACCGAGACTAGGGGAAAGGAAATGTGAAGGAAGGAGGGGGGAGCAGGCCTTTCCCCAGGGAGACAAAGGAAGGGAGGTAGAGATGGTCCGCCCCAGAAAAGGAAGTGGTGGGGCTGTTAAATCAACCCCAGGGGACAAAGGGTGGACAGGAGGGGGGCGGGGTCGGGGTGCGAGAGACTCACGCCGAGTATAGACTGGGGGCCTACGGAACCGAGAGGTCACCCGGGCCGGCGGGTGTGCGGTAGGTGGGGGATCGAAGAGGGCTGTGAAGCCCGGGCGAGACGCAGGCCCACCCGAGAAGACAAAGAGAGATGGGGGTCGGCCTGTGCCGCCGTCGGACAGAACCCCAGGCCGCAGGGCGGAGGTGGAGAGCGGAACCCCGCAGAGATTGGGGACCGGGGATCTGAGGAGAAGGTTCCCGAGGCCTAAGCGAAGGGCCTGCCGCGCTCCGGGGCGCTCCCGCACCTGGTAAATGGCCGCCCAGCTCCCGGCCTTGTCGATCTGCTCGAACTCCTTTTCCATTTCCATGACAGGCCAGGGTGGTGCCGCGCCCCTTTCTCGGCCAGCAACACCGCCTGTCGATCTAGGCTGCGTCTCGCTCTGAACCCCCCGGCCCGTTCCAAGTCGCGACTCTTGCCGCTACCGCCGCCCTAAGCAGCCGCTGCTACTTCATGTCAACCGGGCAGACGGAAGTACTCACCCCGCCTGCCTCAGACTCCGCCCCTGTAACTGGAGAACCAATCATCACTCGCGAATGTCGGCAAGGATTTCCGCGGGGCGGGGTAAGAGGCGGGGCTGGGGTGTTGGCCTTGGCCCCGCGAGAGTCTGGCAGCACGCGCTGCCCTCTCCGCTCCCGAGCTCCCTGCTTGGGCGTGGCGCGCGCCTACCCGTTGCCTAGGCGACCCCTGGGCGCCCCGCCCACAGAGTTTGGGTTTGCGAGACCTGGTGAATTTTGGGTTCGATGCTAGACCTGGCTGAGAGACTGAGACTGAATGACCTTGAGGTAATCTTGCATATTTCCGGCCAGGGCCCTGGCCGTAGGGCTCCCAGGTGGAGCATGGGCAGAGGGCCCCGGGCTCCCTTTCCTATGTCTGGTCTCCGGCCTAAATGTCCGCCCTTTTTTCATGAAATTTAGAGCTTCACAGTTATCCAGGCTGCTGGGGAAAGCCCGCTGCTCTCTTGAGGTAATGTCCCCGTTTGAAACGCAAGCTTTCCGTTTGGGCTGGAATGAATGGATGGGGTCTTGGGATGGTTTTCTGTGTTTCCCAGTGTATGGGGAAATCCTGCTTGGGCTGAACTCAGCGGAGCGCAAATTCTGATGCCTCACCAACTCCTGGGAAGTGTGTTGAGTAGTGCAGGCTGCTGGATCTCCCTTCAAGCTAGGGCCTCCGGGCGAGGCCCAGGAATCTGTATTCTCAACCAGCAACCCCAGTTAGCTCTGAAATTTGTGGTCCTGGATTCATGCATGAGAAGGATGAGGTTGCTTTCCTGCAGGCTCCAGTTTAAATCATCTACCGCTGTGCCTGGCGCATTCTATGCAGTCTGAGAACCTGCATAGAATTGTCATCTCAATCCTATTCCTGGCCCAAGCCTGCCCAGAGTCCTACTGGTAGTACAGGTTGAATTTCAGCTCATTCCTTGGGCAACAACCCTTCAAGATGTTATTCCCATCTTATATATAAAGAAATTGAGGCACAGAAAGGCAAAAATCACTTATCCAGAGTAGCATTACGAAGAGGAATGGAGACCTCTTAGGTGGTATGGATTCTAAACTGGTCTATAGGAGTGCTTGCTTGGAGCTGGGCTACCTGAGTCCAAATTCTGGCGCTACTAAATCTTAATGGTGCGGCTTTGGGTGAATTTATGTTTATCTCTGTGCGTTCATTCTCTCCTTTATAAACTTGACGTGATACAGATGATAACCTCGTAGAGGTGGTGTGAAGATTGCGTGGTTGCAGATAATGCTCCTAAGATTGTGAGCAGCTCAATAAATATTAGCTCTCATTATTATGTTCCTTCAAGTAGCAGCAAGTGGAGAGGTCAGTGAATTTTTACTACATATAACTGGTTCAACAGGCAGTGTCTTTGGCAACTGAGGGTTCCACGAGGAGGGAGTAACAAAATTCTGGTGAAAATTTGGGACTCCAAATTAGACACTCCAAAGGTGTCTAATTTAAGGCTTAGGCCATTTACATGATTCTCCAAGCACATGGGCTTTTACTGCCCTCATATTACGTATTTGAGCGCTAATTTGTGTGAAGCCCACAGCATCTAGAGCTCCGTGGTAAGAAAAACAGCTGGTTCATTCCTATCCTTTTATGCTGAGGTAAGTAAGTTAATCAAATAAAGCTGGTTATGGTGGCATAGGCCTGCAACCCAGCTACTCAGGAGGCTAGGACAAGAGCATCACAAATTGAGGGCCCGCCTGGGAAATTTAGAGAGACCTGCCTCAAAATAAAGTAATTCAAAAGGGGCTCAGTATGTAGCTCAGTGCTGTCTGGATTCAATCCTTAGTACCATAAAAATCAATCAGTTGATCAAATACCCATTTTGAGCCTAAGTGATCCTCAGACTTGCATGAATACTGCTTGATGAATGGCTTGGCCAAAGCTCTGCATGGGACATGGTAGGAGAGCACAGGATTGGAGCAGGCTCAATTAGACCCCAGTTTAGGCTGTTTTGTGGCTCATCTGGTTTCCTACAGCTGCTGTAACAAATTGGTGGCTTACAATCACAACTGCAGTTCTAGAGGCCCCGGAAGCCAACCTGTAAGGTGTTGACAACACCATGTTCTCTCTGGAGGCTCCAGGGCAGAACCTTTCCGTGCCTGTTCCAGATCTGGCGGCTCCAGTCTTCCTTGGCTTGTGGCCTCATCACTGCCACTTCTGTCTTGTTGCATAAGGTTTTTTCCTCCATATCTCCACCTGTCTCTCTTTTATAAGAACACACGTAATCGGATTGAGGGCCCAGCCTCATCCAGACTGATGTGGCAATTCTAGATAACCCAGATAATCTTAATGGCAAGATCTTTAAATTAATTACACATACAAAGGCCCCTTTCCCAAGTAAGCTCATATTTCCAGGTACTTGGGTATTAGAGCTTGGACAAGTCTTTCAGGGGGCTTCTGCGCAATCTACTACCGTGTTAGAAAGTGAAACCTTATCACACATATCAGTCGTGCATGAAACCCCTAATTTCAGGTACCAGTTTATTTGTTCTTACATCTGGTCTTGCCATAGCAGCATCAAGAGCTCTGAATATTTAGACTAAGAAGCACTCGCATGTAAAACTCACCGAGTTTCCCATCCTACTTAGAATAAAACTGCCTTCCTAACCCTGGCTCCCAAACCCACATGACCAGGCCCCTGCCTGTTTCCTCAACCTCTCTTTCCTTGCAGTCCTCACTCTGCATCCTTCCCCAACACATCCAGCTGGTTTGCATCTCAGGACCTTCGCACTGACTAGTCTTGCCTGGGTCACTCTTCTTAAAGACCTCACCCTTCCATCTCAGTCAAGAGTCACCTCTGTAGGTCTGAATACTTCACCAAAACAGCCCCCAGGCATTCTCTTCCACATACTTTGTTTACATCATAGCGTGGGGGCAGGTTGTATTAACTTGCTGGCTTATTTCCTTTCTCTCTCCCTACAGGTGTTCCTTTAGGGCAGAGACCTGAACTTCCTGTCTGCATCCCAAGCACCTGACATTTGACTGGGAGGAGGGATTCGAGGTGCTGGAGTCCTCTGCGACTCTGCGGCTTGGCTTTCTCTGTGAAGCTCTCCTGGCTCCCTGCCTGCCAGAACCAGCCACACCCTAGGGCCCCCAGTGCTGATGGTGGTGACCGGGAATCTTTGAGTGATGACTGGTTAGAGAATAAACAAGTGATCATGTGTCATGACTGCCCAGGCCTTTTCCCGGCAGACATGCCTGGGGAACTGGCTTATGAGGCTCCTCCGGCCTTTCCTGCACAGATGGACCTGATGGGGGAGATCAGCACAATAAATCAATGACCCATTAAACTTTTTGTCAGCGTGGGATGGCTGCTGACCAACTCTCCGGGAGATGGCTGACCCTGACTGAGTGCCATCAGCAAGTGACCTGGTGAAGATCTTGGGACCTGGGTGAGTCCACACTGGTGCTCAGATGAAATGTCACTTCCTTAGAAAGCACCCCCCTCACCTCTCTGAACAAGCAGTGCCCATCACCCTGCCCCTTGTCCTTCTTAGCACTTGCCAGGCATTTGGTGACATTTTCTCCCTAGTAATACTATATAGTACTGTGTTACAGATCTGTTTTATGTGTTTGTCACCTGTTATTCCCACTAACTATACACTTGGAAAAGTCGAGTTGATCTGGTTCCATGCTGACCTTCTTGAGGTAAGCACCCACTGGTCCTGGGAAGGTTCTGCCAGTCGAGGTGACGGGGCTCCATTGCAGCTCATAGATTTAGAGCTCGAGGGTGCTGAGGGTCATCCAGCGCCCCACATTGGCCACTGGGGCACGCAACCAGGAAGGGAGGTGGGCCTTCCCTCTGAGAGTCACGTGCTGTCCCTGCAGTCTGGGCACCTGGGCTGCGTGGCTCGTCTGGAGCAGCCAAAGACATCCTGAGTGGAGCAAACAGCAGGCAAGCGAGGCCCAAGGCGCTAGAACCTGGATGCTTGGAGCTTCAGGCTTCGCTGCGGAGGGCGTCAGCTCCCCAAGCTCCCGTCAGCATCTATTTCTTAACCACCCTGGGAACCTGCTGCTACCCCATTTCACAGATGAGAACGGAGTGCTCCGAGAGAGGAAAGAGGAGGGAGCAAGGTGGCACAGCAGGTCAGAGCCTCTAAATCCTGGGCCTGCTGCTCATGGGCCTTCGGGGCTGGGGATGTTGCCTAACCTCCTGGTATCAGCCTAGATGCTCGCCTGTGAGAAAAAAAACCCAACTGAAAGTGGCTTTTGCAAAATGGGGAATTCACTGGCTGGTGAAAATGGGAAGTCCAAAGGTGGCTTGCTTCAGGCACAGTTAGATCCAGGAGCTCAGACCATGTCAGCATGACTCTGCCGCTTGCTACCTCCCTTATCTACTTCCCCTGAGCTTGCTGCAGCCTGGGCAGGCCCTGTTCCCCGATAACCAGGCTGGCCTCGCGGCTCCAGGCTCACAGCTTGTCAGCTCAGCAACTCTTCCCCCTGGGGGTCCCAGCACAAGGCCTGGCCTGGAGTCTCTTTGTCACAGTGGAGGCACACATGTCACCTGTAAGCCCATCTCTTTGTCCAAGGGGAAACTTGCTTAAGGAAAAGACTGAGCCTCAGGGAGGTCAAATACTTCACGAAGGTTATATAGCCAGTTAGTAACACAGTGGGATATAAACACAGCCATCTGGTTCTGCCATCTATGTTCTCAGCCATGACACTGTATGATCTCTCCAAGAATGTCCCTGAACTCTGAACATAGCCACCCTGATAATAAGGGTGATGCCGATATGGATAATATTATTACTAAACAACACTGTGGTCGCCTCATAACTGTAGCACAGAGAGGTTAAGCAGCTCACTCACAGTCACACAGGTGAGAAATGGTGGAGCCGGGACTCGAACTCAGTTCAGCTCAATGCGCTGCTTCCATTGTGAGGTTCTGTTCAGTATGTAAGTGCGGCCAAGGCTCCCCACTCAAACCCTCTCTGGGCTCCTCTCTGTTCTTACAAAGATCCCGCCACCTTTCCAGCCCAGAACACATTTCAGACTTGATTTGGAGCCATTCAAAAGAAATACAGGAACCTAATCCCAAATCAGCTGCTTTTAAGAGTGGTTTTCCTGGTGGCACAAGGAGGAGGCCGAAGGGAGCCGGACGGATCTCGTGTATTCTGAGAACGAAGGGTCAGGGGGATGGGAGGGCTCGTCGAAGAAGGAAGATCTTTATCTTCTTTGGACCTCAGTTTCCCATCATTTACATAAGGCAGAGAAGCCCAGTGTGATGGTGCACACCTGCAATCCCAGCACTTGAGAGGCTGAGTCAGGAGGATTGCTGTGTGTTCAAGGCCAGCCTGGGTTACTCACTCAGTAACTGCAAGGCCAGCCTGAACTACAGAGTGAGACCCTGCTTCAAAAAATGAAAACCAAAACAAGACAAAAATTACATAAGGCAGGGAAGCAAAAGTTAAATGAGATGCTGTGGAAAGCCCTCGTCTCAATTCAGCGGCTGTTGCTACAACTGTGCGGACTGTTGAATAGAAAAAGCAGGCTGCCCTGTAATCTGAGCTGTTTTCATAATACATGTTGCAACCTGCTATGTTACACACAGGCACACACACACACGCACGCATGCACGTACACACACAATCCCACATTTGGTTTGCACCGTTGTCATTGTCTTGAAAGTTCTCATAACTTTTGAACAAGGATCCCTGGTTATTGGCTTGGTACTAGGTTTTCCAAATTAGGTAGCTGATCATGGAGCTGAAGTCTGGATTTTCATGGTTCATGGGTTAGAAACTGTTTCTGACTTTGAAGTTGCCCCTTTATTTAGGAGGAACTGGTTTCTTGGGGAAAGTCCTAAAACAAGACCATTATCCAGATACAGATTCCTCACATTGACTTGCTTAGTAATAGTGGTTAAAATAGCTACATGAAGCTGGGCACGGTGGCCCATGCCTGTAATCATAGTACCTGAGAGGCTGAGGCAGGAGGATCACTGTGAGTTTGAGGCCAGCCCGGGCTACATAGTGAGTTCCAGACTAGCCTCAACTACACAGCAAGATTTGTCTAAAAAAAAATTTTTTTTAAAAAGCCACCAAAAACAAGCATTCTTCACCATGTTTCCTGATATCCTGAGCAGTCTGTTGGAAGGTCTGTCAGCAAAGTAAGGTCTCGGATGGCTATGTGACCTGTCCACTGACCCAGCAGGATAAGGTATGTAAGTTGGGTGGATCTGTGGAAGGACAGTGCACTTTTACAGCAAAGGAACTGATTTCTAAGCTTATATTTAGCTAGAAGTGTTCCTGAGTCCTTGGGAGAGAGTGTCTTGAAACCAGGTACTTGCCCAGTAGTTTCTGCATTTGAGGTTGGAAACGGTCTTGCATCTGAGATCCAGCCACGTAGTGAGGAGGCAGCTGGGCCGAGCGTTCCCTCCCCTTGTACTGGAAAGAAGCTGAAAGAGAGGAATCCCATTTGGGGTGCCTGGAAGCAGAGGGACCCTGACTGAAGAATGTGCTTACAACCCTCATGATGCTTCACCCTGGCCATGGGATTCCACGTGGGGATGGAGCTTTCTTCTGAAGGCCATGGCTGTTCTTATGCCCATATCCAAGGTAGCCAGGAACCACTCATTGTGGGAAGGGGCCAGCCCTTCGCTTTTCAAGGCCCAGAGAAAGAAGGGGTACTAAATTCTCAAGAGAAACAGTCAGGTAGCCTCACCCATAAGCAGTGGTGGGCTGGCTCCCACACACAGTAGCCATCCAGAGAGAACGGAGCATCAGACCAACAGAAAGGAAAGGGTGAAGCAATCACAGGGGCCTCAGGAGGCATTCGTGTACAATTTCGTTTTGTGTTCCCAAGGCCGTTACCCCAAAGCTTCTGTAAAATTGTGTTGACTTTTGTAGGCTCATCTTAGCTGTTGGGTCAGATACTGATTGCCCAATGTCAGTTCTCCCTGACTTTCAAAGAAGTAGAATTATGCCTGGACTCATGCCTTTCCAGCCAAAGACTACATTTCCCAGCTTTCCTTGAAGTTAGATGTTCTGTGTGACTACAGACTGACCAATAAGATGTGAACTGAAACTATGTGATCCACTTCTAAATCATAGCTTTAAGGGCTGGTGGGGGTGGGATTGGGGAAGACCTTGTCATCTTCCTTTCACCTCTTCTTCTGTCCTACTCCCTGGAATGCGACGTGGTGTGTACCGCATTGAACAGTACAGATTTGGAGTAGAAAGAGGGAGTCTGGGTCCCTGACCCCATGGATTGGCCCAACAGGCTTCAGATTGTCACACACAGGCGATACATAAGAAAGACATTAAAAGGGCTGATACTCAGCTGATGCACACACCCACAGTCATCCTGGTTGGCTACAGGCATCTTTCTGATTGTTAGAATGAGCATTTTTGTTTAACTCACTATCAGTGGAGATCTCAGTTACTATGGCTGAACATATATTCTACCCAATCCAACCATGCTTTGGGGAACTCTTAAGGAAAAGGGCTAGTCACCCCTCCAGGTTGAGATGGTGCTAGGGGCAGGAGCAGCCTCCTTGTACAGCAGTTAAGAGACAGCAGGCAAGGGCGGTGGGAGACCTGAGAGCAGTGGCTCACCATGGTTGCCACGCAGCCACCTGGGCATGGTCCACAGGGCATGTGAACACCCCTGGAGGTTCTGAGAAATATCTTGCCGAGAGAACCTGAGAGCTGTTCGGTCTTCTTAGAGTCACAGGTCCCTATTATTAGTTAACTATTAAAGGAGAAGCTGGAAACTTAGGGGACAACTGGGGTTACAGACAGTGCTCAGCAAGTGTTAATTCCCTTCTGAGCCAGGCACTGTTGCTTGTCTATTTACTCATCACCCCCTCCCCCGTCTTCTGGCTGACCGAACTCACCTGTTGCAGCCTTGTAAGGGAGGCTAGAGAAGTGGGGTGGCCCCTCTCCCAGCCTTGTATGCTTCGCGCCACCGGTGTGTGCTCAGTTCTGGCCAGTGGGAGAGGGGGAGCCTCGTCAGTAGGTTAAAGTAGAAAAGCAGAGAGAGCACCTAGGTCCTGGGCATCATGGAGTCGCTGAGGCTCAGTTGCTGAAAGCCTCTGGCTCTGGCCGTGTCTGAAGAGCTCACGAGTCGTTTTACTGCTCACACGACTCCAGCTGGCTTTTTCTTACTTGCAGCCCAGAGCACCCTAACGTGACGGGGCTTCTGCCTTCCTCCCACCCTCGAAGCTCCTTGTTTGCCACATTCCTTCCCCCAAACCCCAGCTACTCTGGAAGTCAAGATCTTTTGGAAACCACCTATCTCAGTTCATCACCACGGTCCTCCTGAATCAGAATCCCCCTGGCCACTCCCTGCTTCTTCATTTTGGGAGTGAGAGCTGAATGTCATGGGGTGAAAGCAGAACTCTAGCCTGTCTGTGCGTGACCCTCTGTTTGGTGTCGATCCATCCTGCCCTGTTGGCCTTATGATCCACGCGTGGGTCCATCCCTCGAGGGCATGAAACACATCGTGTTCATCCTGGCCTATCCCAAGGGCCTAGCTCAGGGCTTGGGCAAAAGCAGGAGCTCCCTGTATACCAGTCAAGTGACTATGTGAAAGAATGAATCATCTAAACCCAAGTTTATCACCAACCTAAACAGAGTCAGTCTCCCTCCCATGGCCCTGCCCCATCCCCCAGGACAAGATGGTTCTTGCCTAGATGGAGCCAAGAGGAAAGGTGGCCAATCGGGCTCTTGAGGCAACTCCTCCTCCTCTTCTTCCTCCTCTTCACTTTTCTCCTCCCCTTTTCTTTCTTCTTTCAATACTAGGGATTGAACTCAGTGCCTTTCCATGAGCTATATCCCCCAGCCCTTTAAAATTTTTTTTACTTTGAGACACGATCTCATTCAATTGCCCAGTCTTGATTGGCAAGCCTCCTGCCTCAGCCTCCCAGAATGCTGGAACTACAGAAATGCACCACCACACCTAGCTAGATCCAGTGGAAGACAGAAAATACCTGACTTTTCCTTTTGTCTACTAAAAGACTTCAAAGGGAAATGGCTGCTTCTGTTAGCTGTAGATCTGAACATCCCTGGTACATCTTTTAAAAAGCAGTTCAGGGCCGAGGCTTTAGCTCAGTGGCCTAAGTGCCTGCCTGGCAAGTGCAAGGTTGTGAGTTTGATCCTCAGTACCAGAAAAAAAGCAGTTCATCCCACATCTAGTCCTTGAGGTACAGAAATGCTGAGTGACCATCTGGGAGCCCTCATCACACCTGCTCTGTGCTGACTGCGTCACATCAGCAGTAGGGTGACATCAGGGGAGCCCCAACTCCTTCAGCGTAAGTTCGAAGGCCATTATCTAGCAGGAGATGGGGAGGGGTGGCCTCTCTGCAGCCACTGTGGAGTCAGTCAGCAGGACAGCAGGCCACCCCGCTCCTGCTGCCCCATGACGAGTGAGAGGTGAAAAGAGGACACACCTGCCCCTTCCATCCCCCATCCTGCCCAACTCCTAGCCCTGAGAGCCAAGGTCCAGCTCCAGCTGGGGGCAGGATGGGGTGGGGGACAGAGGGACTCTGAATGGAACCTCGGATGGAAATCGTTTTTCAAGGAAATTTTTACTGAATTAAAAAGCATACATGTGTAATAATAGAAAAGTTATAGATAGTGTACAGTTTAAAGAATTCTTGCAAACTGGGCATGCTCATGTGACCAGCCCCTGCAAAGCCACCGTGCACCCCTTTGAGTCGCTACCCCCCAGCAAGGGTGGCCTTGAGCCTGACCTCTGCCCCCCCCCCCCGTTGTTGGCCTGGCTTTGAACTTCCTGGAAGTGGGAAGTGGGACCTGACGCTTTCCTAGGCCTGCCCCCCCCATTCTTCATCTGTGCTGTCCGCTACTTGCTGAACCTGACATTTAATCTGAGGGGGATTCCAGTTTGAAGAATGAAATGAGACAGGTTTGGTGACCAAAAGGGCCTGGAACTGGAACTTTATGGAATCAGAGAGAGGTTGGTTGAGGAAGCCCGCCCCTTGCTGCACAACGCTGGGCAAACCCTTCCCGTCTTCCTCTGTTTGTCTTGCATGCGGGGTTCCTGCCCACAGGTTCACTGGGAACATGCAGTGAGTGAACCGCCAAAGCGCTTCTGAAGCGCCCAGCATGTGAGAGCCTGTTGCCACCTCTGCTCCTGCCTCTGCCCCCAAGTCTGCTGTGACTCTACTACTAGTGATACTACCCAGAGGGAAGAAGATTTCACCACAGAGTATGGTAGCAATTAATATAAAAATGAAATGATTTCAGAGTTACACCTCAACACGTTGAGACGGATCACTAAACCAGTCAGATGTGTGTCATCCCGCAGGTCCCGAGAAGCTAGCACGAGGACCTCCTTCCACAAATGAGCCACGGAGGCTGGGAGACAGAAGCAGCTCCCTTGGGATGGCAGCAGGAGCTGATGGAGGAGCAGGGTCTCTGCGCCTGCAGAACGGCGCCATTCTCTTAGCCCCTCCATCTGATCCTTGCCTCCCCGAAGCTAGGTCCTGAGGTCTATGGGGGTGGTTCCGCAGACCACCCAGGGCGTGACCCTGCAGCGGTGCTGCCCCAGAACTAACTTACCAAAATGTTTTCTTTGTTGATTTTTCCACCAGCCTGTTCCCATCAGGCTTGCCCGCCCCTGTGGCTCTCATAGGCTGCACTTGGTGACATGCAGATGAGTCAGTCCTGCTCGGGGAACAGGTTCTCGGAGGCCCCACCGAGTGGGCGACATCTAAAAAGGTTGGTTTTCTTTGGCTGAAATCAGGCAGCTGAAGTACCCAGATTTTCCCAGTACCCATCACAGATGTTGGTTTTGGCCAACAGGACCAGAAAAGGAACTTGCTAAGAAGCCGTCAGACACGTGTAGGCATGGAGAAAATTCTAGAACCAAGCTTTGAAAGCCCCGGAACAGGTTGTACCCAGACTCAAGTTCTCTGCGACCCCTATATGCACCACTTGGGGTACGAGGCACGAGGAGTAAGGGACCTACTGGGATGGTTGAGTCTGAGGTTCAAGGGTGAAATGGAGAGTTCAGGTGCTTTCTGCTCTCTGCTCTGCACCTGTCAAAAACCCACTTCTCTGTAGCAAAATAGGCCTCCATGGTAATTACGGCAATAAGGTTCCTTCAAACATCCCGGGTGGGAGAAACAGAGGGAGAGGCTCCCCAAGACTCTTGTAAGAGTCAGGACACCTTGATGCTAGAATGTCCCTTGAAATCTCTCCAAGTGCCTCTTTGGCCTAAACCGGCTTAGACCAGTTCACTCTTGAAGCCCCTATCAACAGATCATGTGGGTACCCGAGGGACACTGGACTGTGTGAAGCCTTCTTTTCAGATCTAAATTTAGTTTTTAACTGGCACATAAAAACATAGAAGTTGTATTGGGACCACGTGACACTCCAAGACACATGCATCGGTGTGTAATGTTTCGGTCTGGTTGAACATATGTGTCTCTTTGACATCATTTCTTTATGACCAAAACAGGCAAACTCCTTTCTCCTCACTTCGTGCGTCTGGAATCACCCTGCTTGGCATCTAGACCTTAGAACCCTCTGGCCTCCTCCCCACTACTTGCCACAGCATCTGGAGACCACCACTGTACTCCAACTTCTATGAGACTAACTTTGTAATGTTCCACATACAAGTGAGATCTTGTGGTCCTTGCTGTCCTGTGTCTGCCTTGCTTTGCTTGACGTCATAATCTCCAGTTCCACCATTTGTCGAAAAGGACAGAATTTCAGTTTTGGGGGCTGAATAGTATTCCACTGTATATCTGTACCACGTTTTCTGTACCCACTCATCTGCTGGTGGACACGTCAGCTGCTTCCGGTTCTTGGTCACTGAATAGTGCTGCACTGAGCTTGGCAGTGCGCCTGCCTGTTGGACACACTGGTTTCCTTTGGGTAAATACCCAGGCGTGGGATTGCTGGATCCTATGGTTCTTCTATTTTTAATTTTCAAGAAGCTCCCGTACTGTTTTCCATAAAAGCTGTACAAATTTACATCCCCCCACAGTGTTCCAGCTCGCTTCTCTCCACATCCTTTCCTGCGCTTGTTATCTTTAGTCTCTCTGGTAATAAACATTCTTTCTTGGGCGAGGCAACCTCTCCTTGTGGCTTTGGTTTGTATTTCCCTGGTGATTAGTAACACTGAGGGTTTTTTTCCCCATGTAACCATTGGCCGTTTGCATGTCTTCTTTTGAGAAATGTCTACATAAGTCCATTGCTCATTTCTAAAAGTTGGATTATTTACTTTTTTGCTTTTGAGTTTTTAAATTCCTTATACATTCTGGGTGTTAAAAGTGTTGTCAGCTGTGTAGTTTGCAGATACTTTCTTCTACTCTGTAGATTGTCTCTTTGTTCTGTTGATTGTTTTTCTTTGCTGTGCAGAAGATTTTTAGCTTGATGCAATTGCATTCATCAATATTTGCTTCAGTTTCCTGTGCTTGTGGGTCTTTTCCAAAAAGTCCGTGCCCATTCCAGTGTCCTAAAGCATTTCCCCTATGGATTCTTCTACTAGTTGCATGGTTCCCAGTCTTTCATTTATGTCATTAATTCATTTTTAGATGATGAAGATGCTGGTTTTGGGCTGGACCTCACTGTACTGCTCAGGCTGGCCTCAAATTCCTAGGTGCAAGCAGTCTGCCTGCGCCACCCTCCGAGGGGGCAGGACCGCAGGTGCTCACTACCACGCCCAGCCTAGAGCTTACTTTTGTAACTGGTAAAAGATAGGAGTCTAGTTTCATTCTTCTGCATGTGGTTATCCAATTTCCCTCAGCAGCACTGATTGAAAAGCCTTGTCTTTTCTCTGGTGCGTGTCCCCAGCACTCTGCTGAACGTCATTTGGCAGCAGATGCGTGGGTCTAATTTAGGCTTCTATTCTGTCCCTGTGGTCTAAGAGGTATATGTTTCTACCTCAGCACCATACTGCTTTGATTACTGCAGCTTTGTGTTATATTTTATCTGAAAGTCAGCTAATGCAGAGCTCCTGCTTTGCTGTTCTTGCTGAAGATGACTTTATTTACTTGAGATTTTTAAATGGTTCTATAAAAATTTTAGGATTGTTTTTTCTAGTTCTGGGAACAAAATTGTTGATATTTTGATAAAGATTACACTGAATCCTTAGCTTGCTTTGGGTAGTATGATTTTTTTTTTAATGTATGAGGGATTGAACCAGGGACTGCCAAGCAACAACCCCCATCCTCTTTATTTATTTATTTGTGTGTTTGTTTATTTATTTATTTATCTATTGGTGCTAGGCAAATTTTGAGCAGGGACTCACTAACTTGCCCAGACAGGACTTGAACTTACAGTCCTCTCACTTCAGCCTCCCTCTGTGCTGGGATTACAGTTGCTGCCACCACACCTGGCCCCTTTTGATTTTATTTTGAAACAAAGTCTCATTAAGTTGCCTGGGCTGGCCTGGAACTTGCTGGCCTGGAACTTGCATTCCTCAGCCTCCTGTAGCTGGGATCATAAGTATGTGTCAACATAGCAGTATGGCTATTTTAACAGTGTTGATTCTTTTTCAGTCTATGAATATAGGGCCTCTTTCTTTCTTTTTTTCTTTCTTTTCCTTCCTTCCTTCCTTCCTTCCTTCCTTCCTTCCTTTCCTTCCTTCCTTCCTTCCTTCCTTGTTTTTTTGATACAGGATCTGTCTATGCAGTTCAGGCTGACCTTGAACTCATGCAGCCCAGGCTGGTTTTGAACTTGCACCAGCCCTCCTCAGTGCTGAGATTATAGGTGATTATAGGTGTGTGCTACGATGCTTAGGACTTTCTCGCTCTCTTCTCTCTCTCTGCCCTCTTTAATTTCCTAGGTTTTCATTATAGAAATTCTTCACTTCTTTAGTTAAATTTATTCCTAGGTATTTTCATGTTTTATAGTTATTGTAAGTGGGAGTACTTTCTTGATTTCTCTCAGATCACTAGCTATTGGTGTTTGAAAACATTTTTTGATCATCACAGGTGGGGAAGGGCTGCCTAGTGGCACCTCAGGGTGGAAGCCAGAGACGCATCTAAATATCCCACAGTGTACAGGACTCTGCTCCTCACCCCTCATACTCTGCAAAGAAGTGTCTGCTCCAAGATGTCAGTAGTGCTGAGGGGGGAAACCTTGGCTTAGATAACCAGGTACATCCCTGCCTCTGGGGTATCACAGCCACTGGGAGTCACCTGATGTAATTTTTCTGATGTAAACTGATGTAAACTTTCTTCTGATGTAAACTTTTCTTTCAGAACTTTTTGGGTCACTGTTCAAGACTCAGATTTCAGAGAGGGCTTGCTCAGCTTGGCCTGGTCATATGCCCACCCACAGGCCACCAGCACGCAAAGCACTGTGGTCTGCCAGTAAACACCCCTCTCCAGGAAGCTCAGGATGCTGCCACAGGACGTGAGAAAGGATTTTAAATAAGGGGGAAATGCCCACCTCAACTTCTCTAAGATGCTTAAACTCTTGATAGTGTGGGAAGGGACGTGTTTCATGTTTTAACAGAAAGTTCATGAAACTGTGATGGAAGTTCCTCAGTGATACTCCCCAGAGGGAAGAAGAGGGAGACGTCCTGGGCTGACACGGGAGAGATGGTAGAAGAAGACGCAGATCAGCTTGACTTCAAAAATGGCCGCCGCCATCAAGGCCTTCTCTCCCTGCCTGTGTGTGCCATTCTTCCAGCCCCTGGACTCTGGACTGGCCTTGACCTTGGGATGGTTTTGACCAACGGAACACAGTAGAAGGGATGGCGGGCCAGTCTGGGCTACCAGCCTCTGGCTCTGGTGGGAGGGGTCTCAGCTGCTCCCCAGGTTGGGGGCTCTGAGGAGCCAAGTAGGATTTTCAGCCCAAGTCGAGGTCAAGCCCGGGACCCATCTGCTTCAAAGTGCATGAGCGACCCCAAGGGGGAGAGTCACTCCGCAGAGCTTGGGGTTCTCAGGCAGCTGGGGTCTCAGGCAGGATGCACGCACAGCACTGTGAATGATACTAATTTTTTTTTCTTTTTTTTTAAAGAGATGGCTCTCACTCTATCACCCAGGCTAGTTTCACACTCCTGGGCTTAAGTGATTTTCCCGGTTCAGCTTCTCCAGAACTGAGACTGCAGGCATGGGCCACTGCCCCCAGCTGCTAGATTGCCGTTTTTAAGCCACTAAGTTTGGAGATGGTTGGTCATGCAGCAACTGATAGCTAAAACTATATATAAATAAATATACATGTGTGTACACACATATATGATATTTCCATTCTCATAGTTACTAACATTTGAGTTAAAAATATTTTGTTATAACAGCATTATGAAAAGAAGAAACAACCACCACTCCCAGTCACAAGGGTATAAGATAGCTGTAAGCATTTAGCTGTGTGCTCTTCCAATCTTTTTTTTTTTTTTTTTTTGAGATAGGGTCTCTCTGTGCAGTCCAGGCCAGTCTCAAACTCCTGGTGATCCTCCTGCCTCAGCCTCCCGAGTGCTGGGATTATAGGCATGGGCCATCACAACCCGGCTAACACAGCAGTTTCAAAGCAGCTTTTTCCTTTACTATTATGCCATCATCATTATCCTACATTGTCATAGAGTTTTGTTGCCAGTGAGCTACCCTGCTACTGCCCATCGTCACTGTAGTAGAGGGAGTAATGGTGCTCCCCGGATAAGTGGATAAGTGTGTGACTTCATGCTGCAAAGCCCTGACTGTTACCAAATACAGTGAAAGGGACTTTGCAGATGTGATTAAATTAAGGCTCTTGGGTTGGGAAAATTATCCTGGATTTTCCAGGCAGGTTCAATGGAATCACAAGGATCCTTACGAAAAGCAGCAGAGAAGGGCGGGGTCAGAGAAAGTGGCAGGGAAGGACGCAGGGCACAGGGACTGGCAGATGCTTCGCTGGCCGCCTTGAGGAGGGTGGGCCAGGAGCCAAGGAATGCAGTGGCTTCTCCAAGCTGGAGAGGCGCGAACGCCTTCCTGCAGGAGCCTCCCGAGGAATGCAGCGCTGCCTGCGGCCGGGTTTTCAGCTTCCTAAAACCCGTTTTGGACTCTTGATCTCCAGAACTGTAAGAAGACGCATTTACGTTGCTTTAAAGCCGCTAAATCTGCGGTGAACTGTCACAGCAGCAGTGGGAAACTAACCCTGTCACGGCCCTATTTCTTACACAGCCACCTTCTTTAATTCTCCTAACAGCCAGAGCAGGCAGGCGCTAAAGGAGCTTGTGTGGTGCTGCCAATTGAACTCAGAACCCCCACACTGGGCCACATCTCCAGCACTTTTTAATTTTTTGTTTATGCGTTTGTTTTTGTCTTGAGACAGGGTCTCACCAAGTGGCTAAGTTGCCCGGGCTGGATCAAGGTTGTGATCCGCTGCCTCGGCTTCCTGGAGGTCAGGACTGCAGGCGTGTACCACGCCCGGCTCGGGCACGCACTCTCGGTGCCCCGCTCTCAGAGCTGAGGAAACTGGTTCTCAAAGATACGGACGGACTTCCTCGGGCCACCCAGCTGCTGACAGCAGAGGCAAGGTCGTGTGCTGTCCCTGCCGTTTATGGCTGAACGTGAAACACCACAAGGGCAGGATTGACTCAGACTGGTAGACACACGCAGACTGGTCTGTGCCTCTGTCACTTCGTCCTCTTTTTTAAATTGTTTTTCCTGGTATTAACATTGTGACTTCTGTGGAAGTCCCCAGCAGCCATAAGAGGAAAACCACAGTTTTGAAATTGCAAGGGTCATTGACTCCTCAAGCAGTCGTGATTGTCACTGGCACCAAGGGGTTTCTCTCTTTTCTTTTTTATCGGTACCGGGGACCGAACTCACGACCACGCACTTGCCAGGCAGGCACTTATGCCACTGAGCTAAATCCCCAGCCCTGAGGTTTCATTTTAGAAAAACTAAAATCCTAGTTTGCTCTGGGTGTGGATGGGCCAGATGCCATTTTGAAGACCGGCCTACATTTTAATAGCCATATCCATCTCCTGCTTTTTGTTTGTTTGTTCTTTGTGGCAATGGGATGGAACCCTACGCCCTCACACTGGGCTACATCTCTAGCCATTTTAAATTTTAAGACAATGTCTCTCTCAATTGCCCAAGCTACCCTTCAACTCGAAATCCTCCTGCCTCAGCCTTCCTAATAGCTGGGGTCATAGGCAGGCATTACCACACCCAGCTGTGAAAATCCCACTTTGGAGATTAGGCTTTCCCACTACTTTCCTAGAGAGTCTGCAGAGTTTCTGAGCTGAGTCAAGGTTCAAAGCATCCACCACTGGGAGAGGGCCAGAGGGAGAGCGAGCAGGAGTGTACTCGGTGGGTTCCCCTCTGGTGGGGTGACCCGGGCCCACAAAGATCTGTGTGGGGCCCAGAGTGCTTCTCCGCTGACTTTGCCTCTGACCCACTGCCACGACCCTTTCATGGCGTGCTGGGAAGCAGGCATTCCTCACGCCGGGTACCCGGGGCCTGCCTTTCCTTAGCCTGAATCTTGGGGCCTGAGGTTGTTCTGGCCTCTCCAGCCCCCTGGGACTCCGGCCCCTGTGGAGTCACCATGTCATTCAGAGCTTTTCCCACACTTGGTTTCCCCGAGGTGATCTCGTGACAGTCCTACTACAGAACCGTATTCTGCAATAATTTTTTTCACTTTCTAAATTAAAACATAATTTACCTGCAGAAAAATGTATTTAGTGCGAGGATCGGTGGGTTTTGACAGATGCACTAACCGTCAAGACACTGGACCCTTCCCTGGGGACCCTTGTGCCCTCGGCAAGCAGTCAGCTGTTTATTGTTCCTCGAACCTTGCCCTTTCCAACATGTCACGTAAACAGTCTTACAACATGAAGCTTTTCAGCTGGGCTTCTCTAACTCCATGTGCTATTTTTGCAATCTGTCCACATTGTTGTAGGTATTCAGAGCTCTTTTCATTGGTGAGTAGTATTCCACTGTGTGGATGTACCTCGGTCAGTTTACTCTGTAGATCATTTAAAATGGTTTCTGCATGTTCTGCTCTGAATAAACATTTGTACAGTTTTTGTGTGCTTTTTTTTTTCAGGTCTGAACTCAGGGCTCCGTGTGTGCTCGGTAAGTGTCTTTTGGCTGAGCCGGCCCACTGTACAGGTTCACATGTGGACAAAAGCTTCCATTTCATTAGGGTGAGTTTTAGAAGTGGGCTTGTTGAGTTGTATGATTAAGGTCATAAACACAAAAATACCTGTCATGTCCTCCGCAGCAGCTGTGCTGCTTTGTGATTCCTCCAGCAACGTGCTGACAGTTTGTGTTGCTTCCCTTCATCAGCATTCAAGGTCATCTTTTTTAGTTTCGTGTACTTTTATCTTTATTATAACCATCCCTAAAATAATTTAAACAGTAAAAGTAACCAGCCGGGTGCAGTGGTACACACCTGTAGTCCCAGCACTCAGAAGGCTGAGGTAAAAGGATCACCACAAGTTCGGGGCCAACCTGGGCTACATAGTGAGTTCAAGGCCAGCTTGAACCACATAGTGAGACCCCCGTCTTAAAAATCAAACAAAAACAAAATTTAAAAAAGGAAAATTGACCACAGATAGTTTAAAATCCATAACCCATAACCCACATTTTGCAGGGCCGTTCTCTGTCCACCAGTCACCTTTTGGAGCCCACCGCCGGGCCTTTGCACGCCCTCTGCTCTGAGACTCGGTGGCTGGCTTGGCCTGACTGATGCCCGCTGCCATTTGGGCCTCATCCTGCAGTCGCTTCCCGGAGTGCGGGGTGTGACCCAGCTGTGTCCCATGCTGCATGGTTCTGTCTCCCTTGCCTTTCTGCCTTGGCTCTTCCCATAGCTGTCCTCGCCTGGAGGCGATGCCCACCAAGGGACGTTTGGCAGTGTTTGAAGGTACGGTGGTTGTCACAGCTGGCGTGTGCGTGGCAGGGGTTAGAGCGCTCAGGGGCTGCTGAATATCTTACCACACACAGGACAGTCCCACGACAAGCAGACATCCAGCCCAAATGTCAGTAGGGCTGAGAATGAGACTTTAGTCACAGCTGTCACCTTTTAGCGGCCGCCTACCCATTCTTCCTCCCCCAGACCCCGGCCGTGCTTCCCTGGCCCCCATGTGTGGGTTTAGCTCCCTTTTGCTTTGTCGTTGTGAGCCAGGCTTTCACCGCACGGCCCAGGCTGGCCTTGACTCCTAGCGGCTTTCGAGCAGCTCAGGAAGCAGGGTGGTGCTGTGCCAGGCCCAGCCCTGACCCCCGGGCAGGGTGGCTCCGGGCGGTGTGTCCTTTGCTGGCAGGAGGACGCCCAGGCTTCGTGCCACTCCTCCCTCCTTCCGGCTGCCTTTCCTCTGCCCACTGGTGTTTCCTTCACCTCCCACATGAAATCTTCGCCCTTGAATCTTTCTGTCAGGGTCTTCATCTGGGGAAATCTAAACTCAGATTCAAGGTCTGCAGTCCCCAAAAGGAACTTCCAGCCAGGACAGATCAACCAGCCCCATGGCCCACATCTCCTGCCACCAAATGGCACTCAGGTTTATGGGGTGGAACCAAGGCCCATGGCTAATCCCCCAGCGGGGGTGGGGGGAGCTCTTCTCCTATGCAGTCACCCCACTGTGTCACACAAACCTCCTTGTTCCCTCAGAAGGTGCCATGGTGGGAGCTGTGAGGATGTCTCTCTGTCTCTAGCAGAGGCATCTGGTAGCCCCACTTCCATTCTGGGAATAGGCATCCATGTTTAGTGCTGCAAGGAACAGTTCTCCTGGGTCACTATTTTTATTGTCCAGAAAGAAGTTTTGAGCTGGGTCTGGGGGTGCACCTCTGTAATCCCAGCACTGTAGGAGGCTGAGGCAGGAGAATCACAAGTTCAAACTCAACCTAGGCAACTTACAGACTTAGTGAGACCATCTTAAAATAAAAAATAGGCTGTAGATTAATGCACAGGCCCTGGGCTCACTGCCCAGCACCAAAAAAGGAAGGGAAGGGGAAGGAGGAGAGTAGTTTTGCAGGTGGCTGAGAGAAACCCCATAGCAGTGACTCATGGGACTGTGCTACTTTGTTATTCAAATATTTTCTTATGCCTCATGTGAGTATGAAGGATATTTTCTGATTTGGGTTTACTGTTCCTTTATGTGCGGAGTACCCTGCACTTCTATTAGGGAAATGCCCCCAGGAAGTTCTCTCCCCACAAGGAAGGTCCCATAAAAACCACGTAGCTTAATACCAGCCAATCAAAGAGGCTGAGGCACAACCTGAGCAGTGATTGGCTTAGGGATGGGCATGTGGTACACGTGAGTCCAATCAGAGTTCATTTCGGGATCTGATTGGTAGCCACTAGGAAGGAAGATCACTTTCTCTTGTTCTTTTGTGATCTTAGAGTGGCTGGAAGAGCTTATAGATACTCTTCTCAATTCCAGAATTTTAAGTACAAAATTTTACCTACCAGACACCCCTGCTCCTTGCTGTATCATGTTGACTCTCCTTGGATAACAGAACTTTTGAGAAAAGTCTGTATCTTTCAGTACTATTTGCTTGTTTTAAAAATTTGAGCCTAAAGTAGTTCCAAACTCTGAGCAAATACCTGCTTTAAATCTTGTACTGGTCAGGACATGAGTTCAGCTGCTGTAATAAATGCCAAAATAACTGGCATGAATAAAGATTTTTTTATTTTTTTGTACCAGGGATTGAACTAGTTCACGCTTGCCGGGCAGGTGCCTGTGCCGCTGAGCTAAATCCCCAGCCCTTAAAAGTTTAATCCTCTCGCGGAATAGAGTAGCCCATGAGCTGTGATAGTTCACCACATCTGGGATTCAAACTCTCCCTGTTTGTTTGTTTGTGTTTTGAGACAGAGGCTCACTATGTAGTTCAGGCTGAATTCCCTATGTAGCCCAGGCTAACCTCAAACTTGCTGAGATCCTCCTGCTTCAGCCTCCTGAGTGCTGGGATTACAGGCTGTCTTGTGGCTCGACACCTGCAATGCTGTGGCTTACATCTCATGGTCTAAAGTAGCTGCTTCAGCTCCTGCTCTCAAGTCTCTATTCCTGCCTGTACAGGAGAGGGAGTAGAGGACACCTCTGTTCCTTGACATGGCACAACCCAGAAGCCTGCCGTCACCGCACGGGGATGCAAGTCCTGGTCTCCAGCCTCGTACGTTGTGCTCGGAGATGATGCAGCTGGCATCCAAGGGCTTTCTCACCCTCCGGCTTCTTGCTGGGTTTGACTATGGGGAGATGAAGGAGAGGCAGGAAGCAGAGCAGCCTAGGTGTTTGTCCCCTCAGTGTCCTTGTGCCACCATGGCCTACGATGTCCCTTCACTGAAGACGGTTCCAGCTTCCTTTCTAGAGCTGGCAGCCACTTCGTTCTCTGCCCCTTGGGCCTATGCTGGTGGTTCCCCCTTCCCGTCACCATGGGGGCCTGTGCCAGCCCCTGCTTTACCACACAGTGGTGAGGAGCCCCCGTTACGGTGCAGTCCTGGGAGTCACAGCTTCCTGAGGTCCCTAACCTGCCCTCATTTCGTACACTCCCCCTGCAGGTCCTCCCCACGGTCCTCTCGGGGGTGCTGGCCTCCTGATTGTCTGCAGCTGGGGGAGCACAGGGTGTGGAGCCGTCCCGTGCGCTGCTGTAGCCCAGTCAGAACTAGAGCAATCTGCGAATGTTTCCTAAGACTGGGCTCTGAAGTCAGCGCTAGGAACCGGCGTCAGGCGTGGTTGCCCCAAAGTCCGTCACCTGCAGCGTCTGGGCCACACCGGTGCCACCTCACTACCCTGAAATGCGGGCAAGAGGGAGCAGGGAGCAGATTGGGCCCAGGTGGTCACCGCCTGCCAGAGCCTCAGTTTCCCCATCTTTCGTGGTAAAGGAGTGGGAGGCATCGGGAGTGGCAAACGCAAAGGCCTGCAGGGGCCAAGTCACAGCTGGGGAGAGGACTTTCCTACCATTGTCACAAAGAACTGTGATCTCCCTCTTGTTCTTTGAATGCACACTGATCAGTGTAGCTTTCTTCCCCCACTGCGTAGAGAACTGGGCACAGGGATAAATCATCTAGCAATCCTGCTTGGCTGACAGCAACAGGGCTTGACTCCAGTGACCTCAACAAATTGGAGATTTATGTCTTTCACATAAAGCCACATCTGGAAGTCTTTATTCTGAGAAGCAGCTCCATGAAATCATCCCCCAGGTCACAAAATAACTGCTCAAGCTCCAGCCATCGTGCTTGTATTTCAAAGAGAATGATAAGGCACTAAAGGTTTTTCTGAGAAACTCAGCTATCAGTTTCCACTTACGATGCAGGAGCTACGCAGCCTCGACACTCTTGGCGTTTTAGACCGCATAATTCTTTCTCATGAGAGTCTTGAGCATTGTAAGGCTACTCAGCAGCACCTGCCTCTACACTGGCTGTCGGGGGACCTCCCACCCCCACATTCTGGACCTTGACAATTGCGAGACCCAAAATCCACCTCTAGACATTCCAGATGGCCTCTAGGAAACAGTGTCACCCTGGTTGAGAAACATTCAGCCACTTTTAGTTTCAAGAGAAGCTGGGAGAGGCGAATTTTAAACCCACTGCACCCCAGGAGTGTAGCTGTGTCTATTAGGGAAAAGCACAGGTCACTCACTCCCAGGGCGAATGGGTCACAGTGGCCCAGGAGCAGGGACAGTGTCAGGACGGCGGGGTGGTGGCACTGCGGATACATCTCAAGGGTACAGCGTTCTTATGAGGACAAAAGACAAAACAAATGCGCCCATATCTTCCTAAGGATGAGCGACAGGGATCCATATTTTAACTAGGTCTCTGTCACCCCGGAGGGAGCCAGGAGTCACCATCCGTGCCCCCTACAGAAAGAGTCACTGTTCTGAATGCATGCCCGCTCGCTACACGACTCACTTGCCCATTTGTCCCTGACTTAATTAATTTTACCTGTATAGCTAATCTTACGGGTTGACCATGGTTCTGTCCCGCCTCACACCCACCCTTATCCCCGCCTTGGCCCCACCTCACATTGGGGTTTTGCTCTATAAAATCCCTAGAAAAAGCAGGGTCCTCAGCAACACACTCGGGACCCCTGTGTCTCTCTCGGACAGAAGCTTTCTTTCTCTCAATAAATATTTCTGCTCTTAACCTCTGTTGTTCCTAAAATTCATTCTTCAATTTCAGAGAGCACGAGCTTGTCCCGGACCCGTAGTATTTCGGGAGCTTCTTTCCCCTGTATCATGCGGAAGTGACGTCCAGGGTCTCCTGGTGCCTCATCCCAGGCCACCGAGGCTGCAGTGGGTGGACACAGCACAGGACTGGGGTACCAGGGAGGCAGGGGGCACAGTCCTTTGTGTGTCCTTGGTGGAGGGGACCAGAGTCCTGGCTCCTGCTGGGGCACTGGGGACACTCCCAAAGTATCCAGGGACAGATGCTATATTGGGGCTGAGTTTAAAGGTTGCCTCGTGGTCCCCACCTAGTCCACGCTCAGTGGCCGGAGCGCTCCCGGCGAACTGGCTTCCCAGAGGTGTGAATTAGCATTGTAGTCCTTTCAGGAGAACCAAACTGTCCAGATGTTCAAAACCCAGGCTAAAAACACCTTTCAGAACCCCATGCTGTTTCCTGAGAAGACAGGACAGCAACTGCCAGTTCGGGATTAAACCTAGGCCCGTCACACTGAGCTACATCCCCAGACCAATTTCTCTTTTTGTTCTGAGATGGGATCTTGCAGAGTTGCCCAGGCTGAGCTGGAACAGCGATCCTCCTGCCTCAGCCTCCCAGCATGCTGGAATTACTGGTGTGCGCCACTGTGTCCAGCTGTTCTGCTTTGTAAATACATGTTGTCAGTGGACCCCATAAAGATAAAATAACTTCATTTGCAAAATATTCCTAAGTTGAGAAGAGGCCGCCTTTATTTCTGCAGAGTGAACAAGTCGTAATGTCTCGGTAACCAGGCGCGTAGTGAGATCACGGTGATGGCGGCAGTGAGGGTGGCGGTGACGGAGGGGCTGCCCGGAGTTGGAGCTCTCACTTCCTGCCGGCTCTGCGCTGAGCTAGGCACAGCCAGTGCAGGAGACACAGCTGTTGCCCCGCGGTGAGAGTGCCACCACTTCCAGGAAGCCTCCCTGGCTTCAGCCCCTGTCCTCACCCAGGCCGGCTGCCTTCTGTCCCGTGGGTGTCAGGCTGCTTCTGTGTCCCTCGGTGCACTTGCCATACTCTGAAATGACTCAGTCCCATGGCCCTGAGGTCAGAGTCACGTCGGAGTCAGCTCTGTGTCCCGAGGGACCATTTGTTAACGATGTTGAATAAGACCTTGGGAAAGTTACCAAATCTGAGTGTCACTTTCTCCCTTCTGAAATGGGGATAACACCAGTGATTGTAACCGTTGTTATTTATGGGGCTCTCATGGCTGCCTGCCCTGCCGGTATCCATTCTTTATTCACTGACTTTGCTCTGGGTGGCAACATGCCTCCCCTGCAAGTTGGGTGCCCAGTGAAAAGCAGTAGAAGTTGTTGGGGAGGACTGGTAACTGGTAGATACCTTTTAAATCCCTCCTCATCTCCTTTTTCTTCCTAGCAAGGACACTGACATGATGGCTGGCACTCTGGCAGCCATTTTGATCACGAAATACTCTTGAGGATAGTAGAACAGGAAGATAGACATCAGGACCCTGTGAATCATGTACTCATCATCCCCAACCTGGATCCACATTTTGATGTTTTAATGAAAGAAAGGTTCTCAACACATTTTCTTTTCTTTCTTTTTAATTTTTTTTGAAACAAGTTCTCACTATGCAGTTCAGACTGGCCTTGAGCTCACTTTATAGCCCAGGCTGGTCTTGAACTTGTAACAGTCCTCCTGCCTCAGCCTCCCGAGTGCTGGGATTATAGAAGTGTGCCACCAGGCCCGGCTCCTCAGAGCATTTCCTGTAGCTAAATCTAATCAGAAGCGATGAGTCTCGGCTCAGCCTGCGTTGGTCACACGTGACACGTATTGGTTAATTCTCACAACAACCCTTTAGACATGTGCCATCCTGTCACCCTGCTTTATAGACAAGGGACAGAGGCCCAGTGGCTGGATCCAAGCAGCCAGCTGCCCCCAGAGCTGGTTCCCCCCTGCCCCAACACAGCACCTGCTTCCCTGCCACCCAGGAAGGGCCGCAGCAGTGCCGCAGAGGGGCAGAGTGCTGGACACACAGCCGCGCACTCACTTGTGGATTTGTGTTCAGTAACAGACATTTCCCAAGAGCCAGCGCAGTAGACCTGGGGGCCATGAACACAACCAAGATGGTGTCTACCCTCTAGGAGCCCCCAAGCGAGGTTCTGGTATTATTATCTCCTGGGGTACCACATACACCCTGAAACCCCTGGAGGACTATGCATACACCTCCATGTGAAGGGCTTCCCTGCCCAAGTTGGGCAGTCTGGAACCTGCACAACTGTGCATGGCAGACTTGGGAAGCAGGAAGCGAATCCTGGTCTCTTCTGCTTGGGTGCCTTTCCCTGCCCCCCCTGCAGGGTCTTGGCTCTGTGCAGATCTCTTCTTTGTGTGGATGTGGATTTCTGTCTCCTGTTGAAAGTGTTTCTCAGATGTCCCCGGATCTCTGCTTGGTCCTGGAGAGGAGGCACTAACAAGCTACCTGGGAACTTGGGGTGTTTCCCTGTAATGGGGCTGGCAGGGGCTGAATGTCATTAGCAACCAGCCCGGCTGCTGGGAAGAGCCACTTCCAGGGGTCCCTGGGACTGTTCAGGTGTCCGGTCTGCGGGGCCGCCTGGGCCAGGCTGCCTGGGCCGCAGCAGCCAAGCTGGGCAGGCGCTGTCTCTGCACCCTGGGCCCCACACCCTCTGCAGCGACCCCGAGGCGGCCGCCTCTGTCCCCGCATTTCCAAAGCAGCCCAGGCCGTGCCACGGCGGGCGTCGCAGACCGCACAGACCGGGAGGGGACAAAGGCCGGGCTCGGGCGAGTGGTCGGTGCCGCGGTGGCCACGTTCACTAGCTCGCACTGGGCGCGGATGCAGCCCTGCGTTCAGGCCACAGAAGGAAAAGGAATGAGCGTGACGGAGTTTTTGGGCGTCAAAGAAACTTTTTAAAATCCTAAGATGAATCATACATTTAAAGAAAAGTCTAAAGTTGGGAAAAATGGTTATGAAAAGAGAAAGATTTGCCTTTAAATTAATGTATTGGTTTTGTGAGCGTGCAATGTGCACGGACAGGCATGGAGTGCGTTTTGCACGCTTACACCCAGCCCGGCACCTAGGATGTTTCCACCCCCACCCCCGAAAATCCCCACTCCCTCCCGAGGCTGCTCCCCGCCCCGAGGCCTCCGGAGCGGAGGTCTGCAGGCCCGGGGAGCCCCCCCTCCCCCGTGGGCTTCCCTTCACCTCCGCCAGAGAGCACAGGACAATTGACAGGGCGCCGCCCGCCCATGCACACATGCGCACGTGTGCGTGCAAAGCCCGTTCGCTCTGTGCCCGTGAGGCTCCTCTGGGCCATTTCTCGTCCAGGCCACTCGGACACCGCAGCCGCGGACGTGCGCGCAGTGACTCCCGGGCCATCTGTCACAGCGCTCCGGCCAGGCGTGGGCTCTGGTCTGAGGCCCTCGCAGCTGCGCGCAGCGCCTCTTATCACTTCCTGCCCTGCAGCGCAGCGTCGCCCTTGGGCGTGGACCGCACGGTCTCCGGGTGCACTGCCTGGGGCGCCCCTCTGCCTATCTCCCCGTTGGCGCTCAGGGCCCCGCGGGTCGCAGGGCCTGGGCGGCCTGAGCCTTCCCTTGGCTTTGCTGCCCCCTTCCGGGCCGGTGCCCCTGAGGTGCCCCCAGAGAGCCCCGCAGCCCCTGAGCGGGTCCTGGCCTCCCAGAGGTTTCCTGCACGTTTCTCTTAGGGGAGCAGGGTCTCCTGAACAGGGGCTCCTTTCCAGACTCCAGCCTGGACTCCGCTGTCCCCAAGACTATGTGGCATCTGGCCATCACCTGTCACAGGCCGTCCTCCCCAGGCACCCTCCGGCTTCCCGAAATGCAGCCCTCTCTGTGACCTCAGGGCCTTTGCAATCACTGTTCCTTCCTGTCACATCCCGGCGGTGTTCCCTACTCGGGCAGAGGCTGCAGCGTCTGTCCTGCGCCCCCTCCTGTACTGTCACCAGCCGCCTGTGGTGCGGTTCGCACAGGGCGCTGGCTCAGTCCTTGAGCCTCGCAGCCGCACTGCGTTCAGGGGCTGGTGTTTATTTATCAGTTCTTCATTAGTCTCCTTTTTAAGAAAACCTATTACAAACGATGCGTGAATGAGAAGCCATATGTAATATGTAGCCAGGAGCTGATTTCTGAGCTGGCCTGCATCCTCGTGGCAATGGTTTTGCAGACGCGGGGCACTGCTGACTATTTGCTGAGTTGAAGTAACATATTAGAGTTTGTTTTTTAATATGAGCACTATAAAGACAAACCAAAAATGTCAACTAACCCCTATCATCTTCTTCCTTCTCCTGCTCCCCTTTATCCTAGGGATCAAATCCAGGGCCTTGTCCTGGGCAGGCCAGTGCTGTGCCACTGAGCTACATCCCCACCCATTTTTACAGATATTTAATAATTTGTACATGGCTGGGAAAGTGGAGATATTCAAAGAGGCTTGGAAAAAGAAAATCCCTAGGACTTGGATGGAACAAGCCACCCCCTAACTCAGAGGATTTTAAGATGATTCACTTTAAAAAAAAAACTCACAGGCAAAAAAAAGGAAGGCATCTGTCTATCCCCTGGGAACGGGTTCCTCCAGTCACTTCTAGACAATGTTGATGCATAGAAAAGAAGATACTTACATGCTAAAATATTGTTTCGCTTTTAAGTGACAGAAGTGCTGATAGTATTTACTGTGCTCTGTCCCTTCGTTTCTGTCTTTAATAATATCCTGGACCCATGACTCATTAGAAAAGTGGGCAAGGGCTGTGAACACACAGTTCACACACAGGGAAACACAAATGGCTCATAAACACGTGAGAGGATGTTTGACTTCCGTTAGAGTGGAAAAGTGCTAATTAGAAGTGCACGGAGAGATCATGGCTCACCTATCAGATTGGCGGACATCCCAAGGCCCGGTGACACCTGCTCGGCTGCAGCAGAGTCCCTCTCAGGTACTCAGGAACCAAGGCAATGTGACCATAGCTGTCGGAGGGACAGATGCAGGTGCTACTGTCCTCATGTCTGAAAATTCGTCCTTCAGGGATCCTGGCTCAGGGAGGGGATGGCATGGCTGGGGCCATGTGTGACTGGAAGTTTCCTGTCTGCCCTCCCCGGCACAGGGGACGCTCTCCGGGGCAGGAAACTCGTGGCCCATCCCTGTTCCCCAGAATAATGCCTTGCACATGGAAGATGTCACAGTGACAACGCTTACTCTGTGACTGCATGCTCTTTGATTTTTCCCAGCCTTCCTTCTGACTAGGTTGCTGCTGTGTGGCTCCTTTCTCCCCTTTGGGATGTGCAATGTGCTGGAAGCTGTTCCAGGCTTGGCCCTGGAAAAGTCTCAGGTATGTTTCCAGCGCTCTCCCGGCCTGCTTTGTGCATCTCCAGACCAGCCACTCCACAGGACCCAGCAATGAGATGGAGCAGGGTGCACCGTGATGTAGGGACCGGGCCGCATGCCGCTCTAATCCGGGTTGTTACTGCAGCATTGCGTGTCTCGGCCTGAGTAAAGGCACAAGTGCTCGATACGCCTGCCATGTGCTGAGGGCCAAGGGCAGACACCGGCTCAATGTTCAGTCATGTTGCTGGGTCACTGTATATAGCTGGCCTGCGTCCGCCCTGCCTTCCTTTTTTAGGTACTGGAATCGAACCCAGGGCACTCTACCTCTGAGCTACATTCCCAGTTATTTGTAGTTTTTATTTTGAGACAGGGTCTCACTAAGTTGCCCAGGCTGTCGTGAAGCTCTTGATCCTCCTGCCTCAGCCTCCTGAGTAGCTGGGAGCTCACCACAGTGCCCAGCGAGAATACACATTTGACATTTTGGTGGGCAGCACAAACTGTCCTCCAGGAAGTCTCCTTCAGTCTAGGCAGAGCTTTGTCCTAGGCACTGTGCTAGGGGCTTGGCACCTCTGAAACAAGTTCAGCCTCACATCTGATCTATGTGGCACATATTACCACTGTCCCCCTTTACTGAGGAGAAAATGGTTGTACAGAGAAGTTAAGTAACTTACCAAAGGTCACACAGCTGGCAAAATGGGGAGTATTTCTAAAGTCACAAATTCCCCATATCCAACTTCTTCAAATGAACTGTCCAAAGCCCAGAAATCTAGTTTTTGTTTTGTTGTTGGTTTTGTTTTGAG
>PVJX010000177.1:0-42500 GCA_004027295.1 Dolichotis patagonum | reverse complement strand
TCTCAAAATTAAAAAAAAAAAAAAAAAAAAAAAAGAGGCTGGAGATACAGCTCGGTGCAAAGCTCCTGGGTTCAGTTCCCAGTGCTGGGTACCTTGGGATTCTGTCGCAGGTGTGTGGGGGCCGGCACGAACACAGTGCTAGCACTGTATGCACGGGTGCTGTAGGCATCTGAGGGGAGGGGAAGAGGCATTTGGTACCTGTATGTGTTTTTATCTAAACCTCCCGACAATGCCGTGTAATAAGCAGAACATCCCCACATTATAGAGGCCAAAACTGAAGCCCAGAGGAGGCATCGGATTTGTCCAATGTCCCCCAGCTGGTCAGGAAAAGAGCTGGGATCAAATGCACGTCCGTCTGGCCTCTCCACTTCTGCAACCACTTTCTGTGACTAAATTGCCACGTTCCCAGCGCGAGTATGCTGTCGTTTTGGGTCCCAGCCACAGGGAGGCGCTAGGAACACATTCTTTGCCTGGCGTGTGCGGCAGGGGACCGGCGAGTCCAGGCATCCTGGGATGGGACAATCTCAGCGGCTGGGGTGGCGCAGCCCCCGAGGGGCTGTCTTTTGTCACGGTTGGAGGTTCTTCAGTCACCCTCTGGTCCGGGGCCGCCTGTGCTCTGTAATATGTGTATCCGAGCTCCTGAGCCTTTCCCCACCGGAAGTGCGAGGACCGGAGTTGCCAGGCATCGCTGTCCCGTGGGGGAGGGGTGGGGGAGGTGGGGGAGGGGTGGAGGCGCGGTCGCGTCTGGTTGAACGTCACTGTCATGCACCTCCAGGGACCCAGCAAGTCAGGCAGATGACCGAAGCCAGCCCTGCCTAAGACAATAGCAGCTCACACCCAGCAAGTGTCCCAGGCAGGAACACACTAGCACTGGCACCCCGGGCTGTGGGGACTGGCACCATCTCTCCTTCCTGACGAGGACGCTGAGGCCCCAGCGGGATCCAGTGACTTGTACAAGGCCACGCAGCTGAGTCGGGACTGGAACCCAGGCCGTTTAGACCCCTCGAGGAAAACAGGCGCGAACTGTGTGTTAGGCCCACGGGAACACTCTCCACCCTCGCGGAGAGATGCCTCCTCCTCCAGGGGCCACTTTCGCTATTTTCCCACTTTTGATGAAATGTTAGGTACAAGACATTTTTCCTTTCCCTAATCTTTGCCTTTGAGAAAAACACCCGCATGAAGTGCACGGTAAATGGGTAGGCGGGGTGCTGAGTCCCTGGCGGGGGGCACCGGTGGCCATGGGGACCAAGGTCTTCCTGAGGAGTCAGCCCTGCCAATCCCAGTACATCGCCTCTCAGCATGCATGCTGGCTTAGTTTTGCAAGGGAAGCCAGAAATATGGACTTTTAATGGGAAATATTTGATTTTTAAATAATGGCAATTAATTTAAAAACTTTAAACCCCAAGAAGACAAAAGGAAATGTGTGTGAAGTCTGAACTGTCTTAAGAGTTGCCAGATGGCAGCCTTCCTGAAGGTCACATTCACTGTCCAAAGCCGAATGCTTTCACCCTGAGTTTTCCTCATCATTTATGTGGATAGTTCTTTTAGGTGTTCAGCCACACATTCATTCTATGTGTGTATTCTACTCACCCACTCGTCCATCCATCCATCCATCCATCCACTTACCCACCCGGCCCCTCACGCACGTCCACACCACCACCACCCACGGGTGTATTTGTCAGTTCATTCCTTCAGCCTTTGTTGCTGGTTCCTCGTTGTGTGCTGGACCCTGGGCCAGGCAGGCCCTGAGGACACAGTGAAGGTTGTGACCTAATTCCTGTCTTCCAGGAACTCGCCAGCTCATGTAGTGGAAAAGAGAAGGATGAAACCAAATGGTAAATTCAGACTCTACATTGATCAGCTTGGAAACTTCGGGCACATATGAAAGCTTCTGAGGGCCAGTTCTCCGCTCTGTAAAGTGGGATTGTTTTAGAACATTCTGTGTCCTTAAAGCAAAGTACCTGCAAGCTGGGTAATTTATAAGGCGTGGAAGTTCACTGTGGCTCACAATGGTGAAGGCTGGCAGGTCCACAGTCAGGAGACCCCGCCTGACCGGGCTCTGGTGAGGGCCTCGGCTGCATCTTTACATGGCGGCATCCCAGGGACACACAGAAGAAGGACAGCAGGAGAGGTGGGTGAGGGAGGCTGACACGCCCACTCTCCATCAAGAATCTAGACCCTGGAGACCTAGCTCAACCCCAAGAGACGGCAGCTCCGCCGAGGCTCAGGGGAGGTGTTTGGAGGAGGCAGTGTCCAGAGGGCTCCACATGCCCTGCGCTGGCAAGGGGAGCTTTCTCACGATTCAGCGCACTTCCCCCGGCTGGGTGCCACCCTCCGCCACCTGGAACACTGGTCTCCCCGCTCTTGCTTCACTCCTGACCACCCCACCCTACAGTGCACCACCACCGCCCCGGTTCGTGGGGAAATGGCCTGGAACAGGAAGGCCTGTGGGCTCTCTCTTCCCTAATTTGCTGTTCTTCATTTAAATTGAAACCATGCTTATTAAAGATGATCAGAAAAAACAACACATCGAACAAGAAAGAAGAGAATTATTTTTTTTGCCTCATCCTTCTAATGTAACCACACTAGACAGTCTGTTTTTTTATTTTCTTTCTTCTAAGCCAGGCTAGTGGCGTGCGTGCGTGTGTGCAGAGCTGGAAATCATGCTGGCCAACTATTCCGTGTTGGGTTCTTAAAAACTTTTCCATTATCCTGTACCACACGCACTCTGCCTCCCCCGCTCATCTTCGTGAACACGAGGGAAGGGCTGTGTTGTTTGGCCGGTCACTCTAAAGTGAGCACCTACTGAGGTCGGAGAGGGAGAAGGGCTGTGGTGACATCCCAACCTTTCCCCACCGCAGAGTCTGCCTGGTCCCGTTCCAAGCACTGCTGCTTCATTGGTTCTTCTCGCAGCCACCCGTGAAGGAGGCGCTGGCACTGTGCACGCTGCCCAGATGAGGAGTGAGGCCCGAGTTCACACGGCTGGGCCAAGCTGGCTCCCGACTCCAGGCGTGTTGGCCACAGAGCCCGGCCTTTCTCCCGCTGGACTGCTTTGCATGACCCATCCACAAGAGACTGGAGCTGGGAGAGGGAACACAGGAGGCAGGTGACAGCGCTGAAGAGGCCCTAGGCCTCTTCCTGGAGGAGGAGGTGACACCTCCATCTCCTCCAAGAGCTATGGGGCATGTGGGGAGTGGAGTCGCGGGTGACAGGAGCAGCAGCTGAGGTCCCAAGGTAAGTGCAGGTAAGGGAGCTTCCTCGAGCAGGCATGGAGGACCCTGCTGGGAGAGGTGGGCAGGGCTGGGTCATGGGGTTAAGGACCCCGGGGGTAGGGGGAGCCCCAGAGGGCTTTCCACTGGATGCAGTCTGCCCGGGAGGGCCCTCACCTGGTGGCACCCTGCTCTGGCCACTGAGAGCCTTTTAACTGCCTTTTATGTGCTTTTCTACTGAAGAACGTTCCAGAGGGGTCATGGGGACTGGTTTACTCCCTGCCGAGGCCGGGGGCTGATTGCTGCGGGCAGGGCAGGTGCAGCCCACAGGGAGCCGGTCCACTGTGGCCAGCCTGAGGCTCTCTCGGTCCAGTCCTGCAGCCCGTGCTCTAACTTGCCTGCAGCAGCTCTCGTTTTGGGGTGGGGGGGCCCAGTAAATACTCCAGCCCTCTACGAGCCCTCTCCCCGAAGTCCTTGAAGGTCAAGAGGAATTGGAGAGTGTCACCTGCCTGGGGCCACCTCCCCACGTCCCTTTTCTGAGCGGGCCTGGGACCCAGCGTGGATTCTCTTCCTGCTGCTGTGTGCTGTGTGGCAGCACTCCTGCCCCTCCCCTGGGGACAGGGAGGGGGCCAGAGCCCCAGGCCTCCTCCTCTGCTGGACCGGCTTCCTCTGTCCACTCTGCCAAGCCCGCATCTTATCAGCTCAAACACTTCAGAGTTTGGACACGAAGCCAAAGTCAACTCGAGGAACAGCCTTGAAAGGCCCAATGGTGAACAGCAGCTCGGTGGGGCGGGGAGGAGGCCGAGGGAGGGGGAGCGTGAGGGTCCCCGAGGTGGGCTCAGGGCTGTCACTGCAGCACTGTGTGCAGAGGCAAAAAAGCAAGAGTCAGCTGGTGTCTATCAGGAGGGGACCGGATACATAACAAAGCCCTCTGCGGCCCTGAGAAAGACCGAGACCACCACTGTGCCAGCGTATGGAGGAACAGAAACGCAAAGGCGCAGAGCCACGTGCATCACCGGGTCCTTTAGTGAAAACAGGAAAGACGGCTATGTGTCCCCTCAAGCCTACTTCTCTACAGAAATGTCTGGAGGCGTTTGTGGGGCACCTGGAGAATCAGCTGCAGGCAGGAGCTGGAGGGAGACCGACTCCTCCCTGCACACTCTGCACCTTCTGAACTACTTAAAACCGCGTGCATAGGAATAAACTAATAAGGACATGGATGATTTTGTTCCAGGCAGAGCACAGGACAGGGGGCAGCGTTTCCCAGAGGCACAGTGGCTTTCAGCGGGGATGGCATCACTGAAGATCCAGTGCAGGGGCCCCGGGCCTGGCTAGATTCTCAGTTGTGAGCCACATTCAAGCGAGCCTTTCCCAGTCTCCTCGTGTTCCCCAAACCTGGCTGTGGAAAGGGCACCTTGAGAAATGTCGCCCTGCAGGCCCCCTATAAAGTAAAATCAGATCACTCTATAGATGGATTGATTCGTTATTTCCACAGCATGATTTATTTTACATAGTGGGGATGTAGTAAAGAACAACACAACCCAATCCTTGATCTGGTGGAATCTGTGTGTCTTGAGTGAGTACCAGACCTGACTAGTCGTTGATGACAACAGTGAAAGCAAACACGGTGGCACTGAGTGGCAAGGGAGATGATGGATGTGGTTGATGATGGCTGTCTCAGGGAGTCCTCCATGAGGGGTTCTTTGAGGAGGTGACCTTTGGTCTGGGGCAGGAATGAGAAAAAGGAAAGAAGCACAAGGAAAGTAAGGAGAGGACAGTCTCAGGCTGCAGGAAGAGCCAGTGCAAAGGCCCTGGGGTTGCACTAAGCTTTGCCATGGGAGAAACATGGTGGTCAGTGCAGTTGGAGCTTGGAGAGCCAGATGGGGAGGAGAGTCAGGTGGAGAGGTCAGCAGGGGTGAGCCTGTGGTCTTTTGGGTTTTGTGAGGCATCCAGATGAGGAAACTGAGGCTCAGAAAGGTTAAGTGATTGTCCAGATCACATCTGCTGCGTTTGAACTTGATCTCAATGGAGTCAAAACAGGTGGCTTCCCTGTCTGGTTTCTTTCACTCAGCACTGTGATTGCGAGGGGCTTGGAGGTCTTGGCAGGCTCTCTATGTCACAGGTCCCCAGTGGGACAAAGTGTGGGCTAGAGGCACCTTTTCCCCCAAGAAGGCTGGGTGACAGCAGCTCACCCAGAAACAATCCAGAGGATGTTGTTACCTGAAGGCAGATACCACCTGGGCGCCCCAGCACAGGACTGTAATTCCCACTACTCAGGAGGCTGAGGCGGGAGGATCATAAATTCAAGGCCAGCCTGGGCAACATAGTGAGACTCTCTCAAAACAAAAAGAAAGGAGGATACAGCGAGGGGCAGTGCCCTGGGTTTAATCCCTAGTACAGCACGCGTAAAACAACAGGTGTAGAGCAATCTAATGGGGGGGGGTGATCTCTTTTATGTAGTCGAGAATGATCCTAGAACACATGTTAAAATTTCTCCCAACCACAGTGCATTCTGAACCCTTAATAAATGCAAAGGGCTCCTGGATGGAGGGGTAGGGCTTGGGTGTGGGGACATGCTGACTGATAAGTTGCATCTGTTAGCTGGACCATTTAGAGTCTCGGTGTATGAGACAGGTGTGATGGTGCACACCTGTAATCCCAGCACTTACGATGTTGAGGAGAAGAATCATTGCAAGTTCAAGGCCAGCGGGGCTACAGTGGGTTCAAGGCAGCCTGAGTGACAGAATGAGACCAGGTTTGGTTTCTATCAATCACACCAAGCAAAGCAAAACTGTCTACCAACAGAGTCCACCGCAGCTCCGTGAGATCATAAACTTTAGCATTATTATGTGACTTTTTTCTTCACTGCCGCAGAGGGTTTTACCCAGGCTGGATTTGAACCTGTGATCCTCTTGCCTCAGCCTCCCAGAAGGCTGGGATTTGTTTCACATGACTTTTAGCGATGTGTTTCATGACTTGATTGTTCGGTGCTGGAGCATAGACTCCACGGCCAGCGGTGAAATGCTGTCTGAGGAGGGCACCGGGCAGCGCCAACTCCACCCTCTGTGCCCACAGCACACACTTAATCTGAATCCAAGGCCTTGCAGGTAACTGTGTGCCAGTGCCCCAGCCTCCCTGCACGCAGTGTCAGTGAAGACGGGCATTCATTCTTCTTAAGCAGACATGCAGACCTGGTAGTTTTCTCAGTGTGTACGCGTGTGTGCATGCGTGCGTGTGTACGTGTGCGTGCGTGCGTGCGTGCGTGCATGCGTACGTGTGGTGGCAGGCAGATCTCACATCTCCTTAGCTGTCACTCTAACTTTTCTACAACGAATAGGACAAGAACAAGAATGCCTGTGTCGGAAGCACTTGCACAGCGACAAGGGAAGAAGCTTAGTTCTGTGGTTTCCGCAGGCCCCTGGGATTAGCCAGGCCTGAGGGGGTTCCAGGGAGCGACCAGGTCCGGCTCCCTGAGCTGACGCTGATCCTGCCTCGCCGCTCGGGCTGTGCATTTTAGCTACCGCTGCTGCCAAACCTCAGCGGCACAGAGCACCAGCTGCTATTCTTGGGTTTCTATCTCTCGGCTCCTCTGAGTCAGGAATTCAGACAGGGCCTGGCGAGATGGCTGTTGTCTCTGCTCCATGACATCAGGACCTCAGCTGGGGACACTGGGAGGCTCGGGTGACTTGGTGGCTGGTGGAGCACTAGCCGGGGGCTCTGTGCTTGTCTCCTGTAGCTGATGTGTGGCTGGAGGCTGCTCCCCGGCTGGCCAGCAGCAGCACGCCCTCCGGGGGACATTCCCCAGGGCCCCTTCCCTGGGCTGCTTGGGGTTCCAAGAGTGCAAGTTGGAAGTGCCACCCATCATTGTTAGGATCGAGTCTCAGGGGTCACACAAGACTTGTCCTCTGGACTCTGTGGGTTCGTATAGCCAGGGAGGTCCTTCCGGGCCTGAGGGGTGGGGTGAGACCCTCATCTCCGCTCAGTGGGCCGAATGTCAAGGTCGCTTTGAGGAGGGTGTGGAGCGGCTGGCGCGCTCTCAGAGTGCTGGTGGGGTTTTAAAATGGTGCAGCCTCTTTGGACATCGGTGTGGCAGGTCCCCAAAAGGTCAGACGCAGAGGTCCCGGGGGCCCAGCCATTACAGAGAGAAAGAGGAGGCCCAGCGTCCATGTGGAAACAAATGGCCGCCAACCAGGAAATGGAAAACCAGTGTGGCGTCGCCATGCGGTGGAGCAGCCACAGCGGGAAGGACGCTCACGGCCCACTGTCACGTGGAAGGGCTTCAGAACCATGCTGAGAGCGAGGAGCCAGCCAGTGGCACAGAGCACTGTGGGCCAATCCCCTTGACAGAGACCACCCGGGAGAGGCGGGCACAGAGGCGGGAAGGTGGGTGTTAGTGTGGGGCCGGGGAGGGAGAAGGCACCTGCTAATGCATGTGGGGTTTCTTTTGGAGGGCAATCTGCCTCCCTGCACCTCAATTTCCTTGTCTGTGAAATGGGCTACTTAAGAGTCAAATGAACTCAGCCTGTCTTCCGGGAATTCGAAGAGACGATGGTAGAGAAGCTGCCCACAGTGAGCGTGTGGGAAAGGTGGTGATGCCAGATGCCAGCCTGTCCCAAGGCAGCAGGCCATGAGCCAGGGCCCACCTGTCAGTCCTCCCCAGGTTAATCCCTTCCTCACTCGAGATCTCCACTGCATTATCCAAAAAACGAGTTAGCAATGGTGCCCACCTTGTAGGCCGTGGTGGCAGTGACTTAACAGCACTGGGGCACTGTGGGCGCTAGATAGCTTGTGGGCACTTTTTCTGCCCTGCTGGTGCCACCTGGCGAGGCTGCGCCCACTGTCCACGTAACAGCAATGATGCCAGCATTAGCAGGAGTGGGCGTGTAGGGCTGTTTCTGGAGGGAGGGTGCCGAGGCCACCGAGAAGAACCCTCGGAAGTGGTCTTCAGAATGACGGGTGGGCATGTGGCCGAGGGTCCAGCTGAGGGCAGGGAGCTGCAGAGCGGCAGGGGCTGCCGTCACTCTGCCCCTCCACCCTCCTTTGCACTTTCTCACCGAGAACCATGAGAAACAGGCCTGTCCCACCCAGTGGTGTGGGCCTGGCTCTTCCTCCTCTGCTCTGAGGGGCCACTTTCCACCAGCCCGGCCCCCGATGCCCTCACAGTTCAGCAACAGCAGCAGTACCTAACACCTGCTGACCGCTTTCCGGAGCCTCACCAGGTGTCAGACCATATCTCTCCTCTGCCTAGAATTCTCCATGGCTCCCACCTGCCTCAGAGTAAAAGGCAAAGATCCTACAAGGCCGTCCACTGTGGGCAGCCTTGTTATGTCTCTGTCTTCATCTCTCCCACTCCTGCCATGTGCACAGTTCTCCAGTGGCACTGCCTTCCTCACTGATCCTCAGATGCATGAAGAGCCAGCCCTCCAGTCTCAGGACCTTTGCATATGCTGCTCTTGCTGCTATATGGACCATTCTCTTCACATATATCTCTCAGGCTTCTTCTTCACTGGCTTTGGATCTGCTTGGTTTGGAAGTGGTTTGTCTGTGACCCTCGAAGCTTCACGTACTATCACCTTGACCCTCGGTGGTGGAGTCAGAGCTGTGTAACTTTAAGGGATGGGCCTGGTCGAAGGGCATGAGGTCACTGGGGCTCTGCTCTCAGGAGTGGACTAATCCTGGGCTAGCTGAGTGGGCTGGGTCTCTCAGGAGTGAGCAAGTTTCCAAGACTGGTCCCTCCTGGGCTTCCTGTCTCACTGTGTGACCTTTCTGCCCCTGATTCTGCTCTGGTGAGCCCTTTGCCACAGGCTTTCCCTAGAGCCAAGCAGATGCCAGCGCCATAGCCATGCACGTGGATCTCCTAAACCGTAAACCAAACTGTCTCTGCAAGTTAGCTAGCCGAGGTGTTTCCTGAGGTGACAGAACGGCCCAGCGCGCGGCCTTAGCCCCAAGTCCCTTCCTGTACAGTCGTCCCTCTCTCACCTCGCACCCCACTCTGCTTTTGCTGCCTGTTTTCCTTCTCCCTGTCCCCTACCGGCTTCCTCTTCCTCCTTCTGCCCCTCCCTCAGTACTGGGGGCACAGCCAGGGCCTCGGGTGTGCTAAGCAAGTGCTCCACACCGAGCCTCACCCCCAGGCCTTTTCCTTCCTTATTTTGAGACAGGGTCTTGCTAAATTATCCAGGCTGACCTGGAACTTGTGATTTTCTTGCCTCGGCCTCCGGCCTCCAGAGCAGCTGGGATCACAGGCGTGGAGCACCACGCCCAGCTTCTTTGCTGGTTCCTGGGTCACTGTCTGTGTCCCCTTCTGTTGCAGGCAGTGTGGCCCTCTGCGTGGAGCCCATGAGCCCGGGGACAGGCCCCAGTCCAGGCTCCGTAGCCCTTGCTTGAGGAAAGAGCACAGATGGAAGGCAGGCGGGAGGAAGGGAGGCGCCCTAGCAGGGGACAGGAGTGGCGGGGGCCGTGGCACCCTGGAAGCCCTCAGCCCACCGGAGCGCTGTGCAGCCCCGTGGCTCCAGCCCATGGCGTCCGTGTGGGAAGGTGGCCCGGGAAGGGCAGAGCGCCAGAAACTCTTCTATCTGTGTGATGTCTCGATTAGAAACCATTGCTGTTTTCTGAAAGTCTACATCTGTTGTGGCCTGGAGTGGGGGCCGCCATTTGTCCCCAGGGGCCACCTCACCAGTGCACTCAGCAGTTCCGGGCGTCCGGGAGACGAAGCTCCATTTCAAGGCAAATTGCCTGTTCTTTTCACAACGCCGTCCACGCTCCGGCTCATGCCAACCCTGGGCATCTTTCCTCCACTCTGGAGCAGAGATCAAAGGTAAATATTGGCAGAACATTGGCTTTTCTGTGACCCAGATAAGAGCGGCATCCATGGAGAAGGCGAGATCGGGCCGCCCCTGCCAGCTGCTCCCGACCCCCTCCCCTCCACGTGCGCTTCCGAGCGTCGTCCCGCGTGGCACCGGCGTTAGCTTTGCCGCCACCGGGCCGCACCCTGCACGGCACCAAGGACCTCATCTCGCCTGGGGCTGTGGCCGGCGCCCTGGCCCCGTGCTGGGATCAACCCTGTGTGTTTATTCGGACCCTCCCGTGTTTACTACAGTGGCACAGAAACACTGTCTGCTTTGGCAAATGCTTCCTGCTTTGTGAAAGTAGCACGAGTACACTGAAAAAAACTGAAACAGTACAGAAATGTTTGGTGGAAAATATCTTCATACTTTGATGTTTCCCAGTTTCTGAATACTTGCTGTTGCTAGTTTCTTGTGTAATATTTTTTATAGGGATAAACAACTTTCTTTATCTATTATCTAGCTATCCATGCCATGGGAAATACATCTGCGTTTTTCAGTGGTGGGGACCGAACTCAGAACTTTGTTTATGCTAGGCAAGTGGTCTGTCTCTGAGCTACATGCCCAGTACTGCTTTTGTTTTGGGTATTGGGAATTGAACTTAGGACCTTTTGATTGCTGGGCAGGCACTCGTGCCGCTCAGCTATATCCCCAGCCTCCCATCTGAGACTAAATCTTGCTAAATTGCCCAGGCTATCCTTTAACTTGCAATCCTCCTGCCTCAGCCTCTGGAGTTACCTATGCTTCTCTATAATTTCTTCTTGCATCAGTGGCCTAGGGACAGATGATGTAGTATTGGCCTCTGGCTAAATCTGCCCCGCTCTTAGTTTTTGTGCAGCCTTCAAGCTAAGCATAATTTTTACATTAAAAAAAAAAATACCCAACAACCAAAACAAAAGAAGAGTAATACTTTTCAACACATGAAAAAAATTTTTTCAGGGGACAGTATCTTTCGTTATGCAGTCCAGACCGGACTTGAACTCACTTTGTAGCCCAGGATGGCCTCGAACACGCAGCAATCCTCCTGCCTCAGACTCCAGAGTGCTGGGTTTATAGGCATGAGCCAAATACATGAAAATTATATGAGAGAAAAACTTAGCGTCCAAAGGTAAGTTTCTATGGGGACACGCTTGCCCCTGTTCATTGTTAGTGGCACTGCCTGTGGCCACGTGGGGCGAGGATGGCACAGTGGAATGGCTGCAAAGCCCAGAGTGGGGGTGTCGGGGGTGGAAGCCAGGGCCTTGCCCTGTGCCGGAGCGCCTGGGGGGCTGGTGCGCACCGAGCCGGTTCCACCCCCTGCACAAAGGCCCTAGCGTGTGTGACTTTAAGACCACCATGTGTGCAGTTCTTATGACCGCTTCTACGCTTGCGTTTAAATGAGAAACTTTCACATGTTAGGAAAGTCTGAAAATTCCTGACACGAAATCTCAAGTGGCCGGTAGAATTATTATTTATATCTAGTTTTTTTTTCTTTCAGAAATAGGATTTGCTGCCGCTTATAGGAGGGTACGTCCAAGAAAACCCTCCAGCCTCAGGCCAGAGGTGACATCCAGCCGGGAACCAGAGCCGAGGTGCCTGCCCTCCCGGCCCAGGAGGCCTGGCTTGGATTTGAGCTGGAGGCTTCGTTCGAGTTGCCTTTGCAAATGATGCAAAACCCCTCACGGCTGTTTATCTTCCTCGGGAGGGAGGTGGGCGGCAGGATGCCTGAGAAGCTGGAAAAAATGCCAAGCGGAGTAACACAGAACAGGGTTTCCTCCCCGCTCACTGCTGCCAAATCTAGAAGTGAAGCAGCTATTATTTACTTAATATTTTTCTTTTCCTCATATAATTTTTTTAAGTTCCTTAAATTGTTCCATCCTGAGAAATAATAGCCATGAATCCATGGTTCTGATTGATGAATTCGCCTTAGACGTATTTTTTCCAAGTGCACCTAAATACTCAGGACTAAAATTATTTTTAAAACACAGCCTCCCTCGTGTGCCACCTACAGTCCTCCTGCCAAGAGACCACGGTGTCTGTGCAGAACATTTTCTAGAGCTGGGCTGTCAGACGCTGGGGATTACACTGCCAGCCGCCAGTCCTCCCTGCCTTCCAGCGGACAGAACCCTGGCTGTCTTTGGCTGGCTGCGGCCCAGCCCTAGGGAGGGAGCCACATTTGATTTAAGCCAACCGTGGCTGTCCTATATAGGCTCCTAGCCCTGTGACTGTTCCGGGGTGGTCACATGCCCCAGTTCTGGTCAAAGGTAAACTAGGTAGGGGCTTCTGGGAAAGAGTTTCCTTTCTGATAAAAAGGAGGCAGATGAGGAAAAACCTGTTTACCTCTCTTCTTTTCTTGCTGCTTCGGATACTGTTGAGTGAAGAGGTGATGAGTGAGCTGTGGCAGCCCCATCTGTGACATGAGGACCTGCTGAAGATGAGTTACCCACTCACTGTTGACATGTAAGCAGAGAGTGCAAAGACCCTGTGTCCCTTACAGCAACCTTGAGGTGCCAGATCCACCCAGTGGTCCACAATCTCCAGATGGCTTTTAAACAAACGATAAACATGACTGTGGTCTACACTGCGGTGGCAGAGCCTCTGATCCCATCCTAATGGCCCCCACTGGCTTTGTGCTTTGGGACCAGACTCTAGGGTCACACTCTGGGTCAGCATTTAGCTCCACCAAATCCTCCTGGCTCAGTCACCCTGCACAGTGACTTAACTTTTCCAAGCCTTAGTTTTCCTGTCTATAAGATGGAAATAAAAAGACTGCTTATCTCAGACAGTATCTTTTGAGGAAAACAATTTCAATTCATTCAGAGCACTTGGAACATGGTGTATGCTAACTGGACCATCATTATTATATCTTTAGTCTTAATACAATCTGCCAAAAATAGCAGGAAAGACAACGTGGACAGAGGTAGGAAGTTGACAGCACCTAATTAAAGGCCACCAGCTGGGCACAAGATGAGCAGAAAATGATCTGAGTGTCCAAGCTGACCACATGAGTCAACACTTGAGCGAACAGGGGTGACGCAGGCCGGGGGGCTGGACCGGGAGGGGGCGGGCAGGCCCTGGCTTCAAGCTTCTGCTCTGCGGCCCTGACTCACACCTTCCTGGGAGCATCGGGGCTACACAGACGACCTCATCTTTTAAAGAGTGTGGGCAAGCTGGAGACAGCAGCCTGGGGGCTCCTGACAGAGAGCGGGAAGATCTGGGGGCAAGGGTCGTCCCGCCTGTGTGGAGAGTGTTTCAGCTACACAGCAGCTGTTGGCCGAGGCCACGGCAGCCCAGATGCAGGGAAGCAGACCACAGGCGGGGCTGGAGCGAGGAGCACTGGAGGGTGAGTCAGTACCCTCGTGACTCTGCCGCGTGACCAGGGAAGTTTCCTCCATGTCCCAGACCTCAGTGTGTCCAGATGGGTATCGGGATGCAGGCATCCTGCGCTCCTGAGGGGTGACTGTCACGGATCAAAATGCTGATGGCTGTAAGTAACTGGAAATCCGACAGCTGTGGCTCAGACAAGCAAGGCTTATTCACCCCGGCTATTTAAAGGTGCAGAGGGGGCAGCTCTGGGTCTCTGGAGTTTTTGCTGACACCTCTGCAGCCCAGCGAAGTAGGAAGAAGGAGGAGCAGCTGCATCTGTGCCCACATTCCAGAAGCAAGGCCTTCCCCGAACCCCCAGGAGAATTTCCCCAGGACCCATGCCTGCTCTCGTGACCGGGGTGTGATCCCTGTTGGTCCTGGACCTAACCCTGGCCCTAGGCCTCAAGCATCCAGGGTCCTGTTGTGCCCGTGGCCCATCCAGCCACACCAGAAACTGAACTGAAACGCTGACGGACACGGCTGTCTGGGGACAGCAGGGATCACGTTACACCTCTGAGCTTCTCTTCCTCACCATGGTGTCAGGCTGGCATCACAGACGTCCACCCGAATGGCCACATGGCGCCTGGGCTTGGCCTAGTGCTCTGCTATGGCCATGTGGAAATAATGAAGGATTTCAGAGCAAGAGGCCCTGCATTTAAGTCTGTCACCAGTCTTGCCTGGTTTGTCATGCCCTGTGGGACCCACATCCCAACTGTTCCTTGGGCCTGGCTTCCTGTGATCCTCCTAGAGCTCTCCTCTTTCACGTGCTCCTAGCTCCTGGGAACCCTGAGCTGGGGCCTCCCCCTTCCCCTACCCCCAATTTGAGGTGACCTCATATTCATCCTCAGAGCACATCCTTTCAAAGAGAAACATGTTCACTTAACATCTACTGCATGGCAGGCCTGTGGTAAGCACTTGACATACCTTTTTTTTCACTTGAATGAAGTAGATGCCCTCATGACCCTCACTTCACTGATGCATGCAAAATGACCTTTTGGCAAGAATTAATTAATTACTATGTCCCAGTCCCTACTTTGGGTTCTTTGGATACTTGGATAGATAAAACCTCTTCTCACAAAACTTGTGATGACAGATGACCAAATAAACCTAATAACATAGCATCAAGAAGGGATGAGTGACTCAAAGAAAGCAGAGCAGGCCAGAGATGATGAGTGGAGTAGAGTGTGGGCTTAGCGAGGACCAAGGGGGTCTCTCTGAGGAGATAACACGTAAGCAGAGGACTGAAAGACTTAGGAAGGAGCCATGCAGGTAGCTAGGCCAGTCTAGATGGAAGAATGTTCTGGAATGTTCTAGGCCATTCCAGTTACTTTCTCAAGGAGACTCCTATGACCACCTTTACTTCTAGATCAGTCTCCTCATCATTTGTTCTCTGAATTCACTGTCTCAGTTCCCTGCTTCCTGGAAAGTTGTCTGACATGTTGTCACTCGCCACATGTGTCCTCCTGCCTCAGATTCCCTTATGCCTTGAGCTTTGCCCAGAGCCCAGGAGCTCCCTCCCAGATCTGTGTGGCCTTCAGAGTCACCCAAAGAGTTTGTTAGCAAGATAGCTGCCATCCCCTCTGTGGGATCCCCCTTGATTAAGTGTCCCTCAGGTGCTCAGAAGCAGTTTGGGGTATGAGATGTCAGATGTGTTTACCCAGAATGAATGCTCTGAACCCTTGAATGGGGGAGGAGGAAGCAGCAGGAGAGAGGGAGAGCTGGACCCTCAGTGCTGACTCGGCAGAAGGTCAGGTCCTGGTATGAGGTGCTGCGGTCCGGCCTAAGCACCAGGCCTTAATCGGGCACAGGCAGAGCTGCCCCGCTGGGGTGGCCTGGGGTGAGGCAGCCCTGAAGGAAGGGCTGTCTGCTGACCACACTCCTCAAGGCTGCACACAGGCCTTCCTCAGAGGCCTCTGGGAGCTGCATCTCCACGCCCACCACATTGTCCTGTCCGAGGTGTCTGTTTACCATCTCTCAGTAACACAAGTTGGGAGAGAACTTTGATGTCTCCGGCACCTGAAAGTGAAGTCAGTGAAGTCGTTCTGCCCAGGGGTGAGACTCTCAGGGCCTGGCAGTCATTGCTTGATCCTCTAATTGCTCTGTGGCCTTGAGGAAAGCCCTTCCCCCTCTGAGCCTCCATTGACTGCTGCCGCGAGGAGGCGCAGGCTGGGAAAATCTCAGCGCTGGGCCCGATGCAGGGAAGTGGTTCAGAAAATGGTTATTAGCATATTCAAAGTTTGAATAAATCATGAACTTTGTGGAATGAAAACCGAAGACTTCCTCGTCCCGGAAGTCAGTTCTGGCTCCCAGCGAACTTTCCACGGACCTCTCCTCTGTGTTCCTCGCAGCTGTTCGTCTTTCAGCCTGGAAGTAGCTATGTACTCACTTGTGCGCTCAAGGTCTTTGGACTGGAAGTGACAGAAACAAACATAACTCAGCATGCCTTGGGGGCGGGGAAATGTGCGTTTGTGTTTGCTTGTGTGAGTGTATTGTAAGAATGTATTGGTTTAAGGAGAAGCCCTGAGATAAGTTCAGCATCAGGAATGGCTGGATCCAGGTGTGCCCCTGTCATTTAGGCATCATCTTCTCTGACTCTCAGCTCCACTTTTCCTTGTGAGCTGTGGTCACCACATGCAACAGCAAAGATAGTCCCCAGCATCCCTGGGCTTCCATTCCACCAGAGCAGTGGGCCAAATGGAGAGAGGCCGACTCTTCTACTTCATTCCTCACAGGCCCAGGGCTGTCTCTGATTGGCCGACTTGAGTCACATGCTAAACCCAGAGCCAGTCCTTGAGGTCTTGGCAGGGACTGTGCTGATTGGCCAGGCCTGATCCACCCCCCCCCAGGGCCCGCTGAAACTAAATGGAATGCTATTCAGTGCAGACCAAAGGAAGACCAGAAGATGAAATTGGGATGGTGGGACACTGGGACAGAAGATAGGACAGTGGCCAGGTACAGCCTATAACTGGCCACTGAAGCACCTCTTTGATTGTTCTGCTTTCTCTACTCCAGCACTTTTGTTGGGCATGGTCAGTAGGTCAGTACTCAGTGTTTGTCAAGTGAATCAGTGACCTTATAAGCTAGCCTAGGAAGTGAGTGAGCTCAGGGGTAATCTCACAGAGGGAGCTGGGCAGCTCTGCTTGCTCATGTCCTGCCCAGGTAGCTTCACAGTGGCCCTGCCCTCCGCAGGCCCAGGCAGGTAAGGCTGATCAAGCGGAGCCTCTCGCTTCATGGAAAATGCACGGGAAGCCTCTGCCCAGGGTGACGAAGGCAGGTGTCACGGTCTCTTCCTCCGGGCTGGCCAGCTCCATGGGCCACACTTTCCCCAATCTCTTTCTCATCAGGAATTTCAGAGAATCCTCTTCCTGCCTGAGTCACCGGCGGATGCCTCGGGCCTGGGGCTGATACTCGGAGGAGGTCGGGCTGGGGCGCTTGGGCACGCTGGGTCCAGGGAGGCTTGGCAAAGCCTGCAGCTCCTGGGCCCCGTGAAAGACAGGGGCTGGGTAGCCAGAGCGCCTGGATTTTTAAAAAGTTAACTTATATTTTAGGGCAGTTTTATGTTCACAGTAAAACTGAGACAGACCCAATGCAGCGGTGCATGCTTGTAATCCCAGCTACTCAGGAGGCTGAGACAGGAAGACCTCACGGTTGAGGCAAGTCTGGGGAACTTGGCAAGGCCTTGTCTCAAAATAAAAAGATAAAAGGGGCTGGGGATGTGGCTCAGGGGTTCGAGGCCCTGGATTCGATCCCCAGCATGGCCTGAAATGGAGAGGAAGTTTCCACCTTTCATATATCCCCAAAACACCCACCAGAGCGGTCCCTCCGCTACGCTGATGCGTCTGCACTGAGGCACTGTTGTCCTCAAAGGCCATAGGTGACAGCAGGGTTCACTCTTGATGGTGTCCATCCTAGGGGTTTGTATACACAGGGTGCTGTGGACCCACTGCTGTGGCATTATGTGGGAGACTCCTGTGCTCTGCCCCTTTCTGCCGCCAGCCAATACTGATCTTCTACTGTTTCTGTGGTTTGGTCCTTCCCAGGCCTTCTGGGTTTTTACTGCCTTTTCTTGCACCAGCTGGGGCTCCTGGAGGCACCAGCATCACCCTGAAAGGTCGCTCCCACTCTGGTCTGGTCGCCTATTTTGAACATTATTCTCGGAAGCACCGAGCCTCCTTCTACACGCAGGTGCTGAACTATAATCTTGTGGAGACAGAATAAACCCGTCTGCAGGCTGCATTTGACCCCCTGTCCGTCAGTTTGGGGCCTGATGGTGCAGATTAAGAGTGAGCTGCGAATCTGGAAGACCTGGTCCAGCCCTGCCATTTTCTGGCTGTGTGACCTTGGGCTGGTCACTCTGCCTCTCTGACCATCTGTCTGGTGGAGGCCCGGGTCAGAGAGGCTCACTCAGAGTAGATCTCTAAAGCTCAGCGTCCCAGCATCTTCAAAATCCGCAGACACTTCAGCGGGCGCAGCACACCGTAACACACTAGTGTTGTTCTTATAAAATTAGGAGACAGCAGAAGCACCAGAGAGTCCTAGAACCACCAGGTCCTTAGGGCAGAGAAACAAGAGCTCGCATCATCGAGATGGGGTGATCTTTATCTTGCTTGCCCGGATAACGGGAAGACCAACTTCCCTTCATCCCAGACACCAGCTGGACAAAGGCCAAGGTAGACCCAGCTGGGGTCGGGACCCACGCTGCCTAGAGTTGGTCCTGGTTCTGCCGCCCAGTGACTGTGTGACCTCAGGTGAGTGACTTGCCCGCTCTGTGTGTCACGGCTTCGGGGCTGTTGTTCCTGCCACGGTCCGTGTTACGGTGTGACTTTCATGGCTGGGCTGTCCGTGGCTACTTGGGGTCTGGCGTGGTATTCGTGGGAGTTAAATGAACATATATGATGTGCTCACAGCAGCGCCCGCTGCAGGGTGATGGCCGGAGTGGGGTTTCTTCCCCGATGGCCTGTAACCACCCCGCTGCAAAGGAGAACCCAGGCTCAGAAGAGAAAAGCGAGGCTGAGACAGGTCAGTAAGTCAGCCAGAACCACACAGCCAGCAAAGGACAGGTGACGGCAGCGGCGACAACAAGGTGATACAGTGACCGGACCAGAAACAGTTGACAGGGAGTCGTGCCGGCTCCAAACCTGAGGTGCTGACCTAGAGCCTGCTGCAGCCCCACCTGGGTGGGTGCCCCAAACTCTGCTCAGAAGCCGGCAGAAGGTCAGCTCCAGCAGGCTGCAAGCACGAGCATGAGTCTAGCTCTTGGGGTTCATGAACCGGTTCTGGGCGGGATGCCCTGGCCCTGTGACCCGAGCCTCACCCTGGCTCCCCTTTTATCCCTGGCTTTCAAAGGCCTGGGCTAATTAGAGAAGACACCGCGGACTCCGGAGGGGCCCAGGTATCTCTAATTAACTGCCCTGGCGAGGCCTCGGGGCATCAGGCGGCCGCAGTCGCTGCCGACTCCAGGACATCCGCTCCCAGGATGTGGTCCAGGCGGCTGCGAGGGGCCTGCGCCTCCAGGAACCCCGCTCTCACGCAGCTGCGCTGTTCCTGCTGCTACCTCTCAGGCATGTTTGAAAAAAGTGTGGCTGTGTTTATTTGCATGTGAGCAGCCACTGCATTTATAGAAAGCCGCCCTGTGCTCGTGTTACCTTCCCAGGGCCCAGAGAGGTTAGGTAAGTTCCTCAGGGTCACACAGCTGGGGCAGAAGTTGTGGTTAATTTCTTATTTGTTGGTCCATTTGCATGTCTAGTGTCTGTCTTCCCCCTCAACATCTGTCTTGTCCGCCTTTGGGTCCCAGCACCAAGGAGAGTGTCGGTGCATAGTGGGCCCTCAGCACCTACATGCAGGATGGATTCAGGATCCCAGGGAGCAGAGGGGGCTGGCAGCAGCAGTCTGACCTCTCAGGGCTTCTCCACGCCCCATGCCTTTGCTGCATGGCTCCTGCCGGCTGCCTCTCTCTGTCCATCATTTAGCATTTTCCTCAGGGGTCAGGGGACTGTGGTGGCTGTGGTGGCATGGGCCCAATTTTGGCCCTTTATTTGGGTTTATGAATAAAGTTTTATTAGAACAGGGCCATGTCTACTGCGGCTCCATGTGAGGCTCCTGTAGACCTTCACCTGCAGAAATAAGCATTGTGACAGAGACCTGTGAAGTGATCTGTCCTTTTCAGGTGAGGTGTGCTCACCTGGCCTGCTTGATTCTGAGTGACTGAAAAGCGTCCTCCTCCAGGAAGCACTCCGTGATTCCGGCTGGATTAAGGGACCCACTGTGTTCCCATAGCCCTGGGACCCCCTCACCCAGGCTCTCTGGAGCCTTTTTAGACATTGTTCTCTTATCGTCACCTCCATGAGTTTTAATTGACAAATAAAATTGTATATTTTTATGGTATACATGATAATTTGAAATACACAATCTTGTAGAATGCCTAGATCAATGCCAGGAGATTTTTTTTTTTTTAAACAGGGCCTCACTGTGTAGTTCGGGCTGGCCTTAAACTCCCAGAAATTATCCTGCCTCAGCCTCCCAAGTGTTTGTATTCTAGGCATGTGCCACCATGCCTGGCCGCTAACACCAGCAGCATTTTAATACCACAGACGTAGATCCATGATTTGTGCGTTGAGGTGTGTTGGGGCACAGGCATCGTGCTGAGGCCTGCTGCCCTGTTGAGAATGATGCTAACATAACACCTCCTGCATCGTGTGTCTCTGGTAAGAATTCAGCACCTACTATGCACCAGGCCCGTTCTAGGCACAGAGGATACAGGGTGGGCAGAGCAGGCAATGCCCCCACCCACTGTCTGTTTAGGGGCTGATCTGTCCGTCTCTGAGTAGCTCGGCAGGGGCCCGGCTAACTCGGCTCTAAGTACAAATTGTTTCCCAGAGCTCAGCACACAGTAGGCCCCTCGTGGGTTTAACCACCTGTGGATGTGAGGAGCTATGGAGGCAGGAGTGATAGGGCAAATGCAGCTGCATTGGAACAGAGAGCGGGGTGTTGGTTTGATGGTGTTGGGGAGACTTTCAGTGTGCCTGATGCCAGCTGCTCAGTCAAGCAATATTTATTTGTGGTGTTGCTTGGACCTTCAGATTACAGCCAGTCACCATCTCTCACAGAGCTTTCTGGTGTGAATGTCCGGGCTAGGGTCCCCGCCATGGACCTTCATTTTGTTTGTTCTTTATGATGTTTAAAGATTTTAAATTGATCACCAGCACTTTTTTTTTTTTTTTGCTGGCACTGGGAATCAAGCCCAGGACCTGCATGTGCTAGGCAAGTGCTCTATCACTGAACTATACCTCCGGACCTTTTCATTTTTCATCATAAGACAGGATCTTGCTAAGTTAATCAGGTGGGCCTCAAATTTGTGATCCTCCTGCCTCAGCCTCCTGAGTAGCTGGGATTACAGGCCTGTGTCACTCCGCCCAACCAGAATCTGAACTGCTGTCTTCCTGGAAGCAATGCGAACATCTTGGCTGGCCTGGGCCTGCCTCTCTAGTTGGCAGGAACCACTCACGGCTGATACCAGCTGCCCTCAGAGGGACAGGATGCACCAGCCGGGCACCACCTCTCCCCACTGTGTCTGGAGCTGTTCGGCCCCCATGGTTCCTGACACCTGAGCCATTTCACTCCTTTGTGTTTCCTGCCAGGCTCCTGACAGCTTTTGAGTTTTTGCCTGTAGGGTGTCCGGGCAGGCAGGTCCCAGTTAGAAACCTGAAGCATGTGTCTTTGGTGGCCACCTTGCCCTGCCGTGCTCCACAAGGCAGGACGACCCCTTCCACTTCTGCTCTGCAGGACCCGGAGCAGGAAGGGGGAAACCAGGGCCTCCCCCAGCCCTGTGCCTGGCATCTGCTGGTCACCTCTGTGGCTCCAGCTCCCAGATGGCCGGCCCTCCCTGGTTCTAGCCTTCCCCATCAGCTGCCATCTGGGCTTTGGTATCCCCCCAACCTGGTGTCCCTGCAGTCCCAGGAACACCCAGCAGGAAGGCCCAGGTCACGGTCCCTCCATGCGAAGGCTGAGTGTGTGCAGAAGGCAATCGGCCTCTGTTCAGCAGACAAAGAGGGCTTCAGGCTCTGTGGTCTCGGAGTCCCCTGGCCACTGCCTCAGCACCGCGGTGGGGCTCTGTGACCTCTGCCACTTGCCATTCAGGGACTCTGTAGAGCCCGTGGGGCAGAAAGAGGGGCGCCACCTAGAGGTGCGGTGACAGACGCTGACGGGATGTCAGGAGCTGAGCTGACTGCAGGGCCACGCGGGCGGCAGAGGCCTGCGCGTCCAGCTGGGTCCTTGTTCCGACAGCCGGGGTGAGGCGGGGGCTGAGCTCTGACCCAGCAGGCCGGGCGATAAGAGGTGGCCTCGCCCCGGAGCCCCACATACAGCCCGTTGGCACCACACTGTGTGCCACGCAGATGGGAGCCTCGGTCACATCAAGGGTACAGCCTGGTCAGGGTGGTGGGCAGTTGTCACACCACTGAAACTGGACAATTCCGGAAATTCCTCACTTGCACACGAGTGCTTGTGCGTGTGTGTGTGTGTAGACACCAGTGTGCTTCTAAGCGGCGTCCGGCCGGGATATTATGGAAAACAGCATCTACAGTGTGAATGACAGGAGGGAGGTGACGTCTGTCCCACTCTTCTGTTGGCATCTGTGCTTGGTTCCAGCCTGGGAGCCCCCAGAGGACAGCAAGCTGCCAGCTTTACCCCTTGAACCTGTGAGCACAGTGCGCTCAAAAATACTCAGGTGACTCATTCCCTTGAGCTGTCCTGGTGCATCTCAGGGACCCCCCAGATATTTGCACATGCTGTTCCTTCGGCCTGGGGACCTCTTCCTGTCCCTCTGCTCAGTTAACACCCCATCTACATTTCCCCCCCCAAAAGGCGAGGATGTTGTGGTTTTGACCCACCAACCCCATCTGTCAGGGCCGTTTCCTCTGACACCAGGGATGTGAGGCAGCAGGGATGTACTTCCGGCTTGTCCTGAGTGGTTCCTTGGGCTGCCGCGGCCAGAAAGCCCGGTGCACCCACATTTAAATAACTGAATGAATACGTACCAGCAGAACAAGCAGAGCAAAACGGACACCGACTCCTCTTAAAGTTTTACAAGTTCTCCCAGAGTTCTCCAGTGGGTTAGCTTTGCCCTGTCTCTTGGTGTCTGGGTGACTGAAATGGAAGGTTCTAGAAGTTTGTCCTGCTGTCCCAGGAAGCTGGGACTCACCACTTCCTGGAACTTTGAGGAGGAGAAATTTGGAGTTTTCTCTTGGAAGCTTCTGGAAGAGTTAGCAATCCTTTATCAGCTGTCAGCCCCATCTCTGAAGTTCGAGCCCTGCTAACTGGGCCCTGCTCACCTCCAGGCTGGGGCAGGAGGGCACCTGCAGATGGCTCCAGCCCTCTGCCCACTGCCCAGACACTGGCCTCGCTGGCTTCAGAGAGTGTCTTCTGCCCCCTTGGGAAAGGGGGCTGCAGAGAGGAGTTGCAGGCTCCCCTGAATGACAGTCAAGGTCAGAGAGTGGGTCTGCACAGATGGAGTGGCAGAAGGACATTCGGCAGACAGATGCCAGCCAGTGGAAGAGGCTGACACCTCCACTCGCTCCAGGAAGCAAGCGGCCGCCCTCCCCTGGGCACCAGGCACCTGGTGGGCGTGGTGGGTGTTTCGCAGAATCACTGGCCTCCAGCACATGTGTGGTACCGCTTCTCCCCGATGTGACAACCAGGCAATGCCTCCCACACTGCCACCTGTCCCTGGAGTGCAGTGTTTCCTCCGTTAGGAGCCGCCACGCTAGACACTCCCAGACTGAAGGGCTGGGCTTGAGCTGAGCACACAAACGCCGGCTCCTCTTCCCAGTCACTGCCCTCTTTACCCCTTCCCCAGGTGGACAGATCTGGTTCTGCTGGTCTAGACTGCTTGGCCAAGAATTTAGCTTCATGAACCTCAGTTTTTCATCTGAAAAACGGGCTTGTGATTCCCTCCTGCAGAGGCTCATTTGGAGACATAAATGGGGATCATTGCAATCATAACATTGATGATAACAATAATAACAGCTTGCAATTTCCCCGTGTTGAGCAATCTGCATGTTTGAACACACTGGGTTTCACAGCACACTGAGGCTGGGGCTGATGGGGCAGCGCTGTATCGCCAGTCCCCGGCTGTGGAGTTGTTCCTCCCCCTCCCTAGGATGCTGCTCTGCCTCAAGGTGCAAGACGCCTCAGCCTTACAACTGCATCCAACCAGTGGGAAAAGGAAAGGCAGAAGGAGTATTTTTTCCCTCCAAGTTCAATTGGCCACACAGTTGAGGGTGGCATCTGATGACCCATAGCTACATCTAACCGCAAGGAATACTGGGAGATGTAGTTTTTACCCAGACATCCCTGTGGTCAGCTGCAAATCCATAGTACTACACAGAGGAAGTAGTGAAAGATACGGAGGGAAAGTTAGCAGTCTTGACCACATCCCATTTCACAGATAGGGAAACTGAGGCACTGAGCACAGTTAAGTGGTTCCTGCAAGAAGAACAAGTAAATAAAACAAGGCAATGTGTAAAGTGCCAGGCACCTTGTAAATGCTCAAAGCCACGAAGCCTCTTCCCTACACAGCTTTCTAGTATCATTCATTGTGATTTTTCAGTTAGGGGAGGATGATGGATGTCTGCCTCTGTCTTGGTTACTTTTCTCTAGTTGTTGAGACAAAATACCTGATGCCCAAAATGAAGGAAGGAAAGGTTTATTCAGCTTACAGTGTGTGGAGGTTTCAATCCATACTCAGCTGTCTCCGAGGCAGGGTGGCATGGCTGAGGGGCAACTGTTCATGTTCATGGTGGCTGTAGCAGATACCAGAGGCAGCCAGAGCAAAGTGGGCAAGAGGGAAAAACAGCTTTCTTGCCTCCCTATACTGGCTCTCTGCCCCTGGGTGGATGCAGCCCTCACACTGCCAATCCCAGCACCAGACAATGAACCAACCACGAATGCTAGACTCAGCTGCTTTTGAAAGGCCCACTTGCCATGATTGCACGGGGCTTTGGTGGGGGGGACATACAGACTCAAACCATAACAGCATCTTCAGGACTGATCAGTTTCCTTCTGTCCCTGAAACACACCCAGTTGTGACCTACAAAATACCCTGAACGTTTTCAGGATAATCTCTCAGGCAGAGCAGAGGGCCCTGTGGCTGCTGGGTTTCCTCCATCTCCAGGTGGGAGAGAGCAAGTTTCCATCCAGGAAGCATCTCCTGACCGGCAAAGAAACCGTGGTCCGGAGAAGGGAAGAGACTTTGCCAAGGCCACACAGTCAGCTCCTGGACCCCAGGTGAACAGCCCTGGGATTTCCTCCTAGGGCTACAGGGCACCAGCCTGCCTCTGCCCCCATCCTGTAAGCCTGGGCTCACCTTTCTGTGGCTTCTCAGCTGGGTCCCAGCCCCTCAGCCTCCAGCCTTTATTTATTTATTTTTTTGGTGGGGGAGGGGACCAGGGATCAAACTCACTACTTCACGCTTGCCAGGCAGGCGCTCATGCTGCTGAGCTAAATCCCCAGCTCAGCCTCCAGCCTGTAATCCCGGCCCAGGGCTCCTCTCTGGCTTCCAGTTGACTGTTCTCTGTCCTGTGTCTGGGCCCATTCTGTTTTAATTCCTTGCCACCCTGTCAGGAGACTTCTGCAAGAAGTAGACCTGGACACAGGGGTGCTGCCATTTCCTGGATACCCAGTAGCTGGACCCTCAGTCCTTGATTAGAGGCGGGAGGTAACAGGTCCCCAGGGAGGGATTGAGAGTGGGGTAAGATAGTCACAATCACCCACTCTCCTCTGTAGTTACTGACTCTCTGGCCTTCCTTTGCAGAGCAGAGCAAACAAATGAGCAGCCCTGAGCAATGAGATGTGAAAGGAAGTCTTTGCAAGGAGATGGGAAAAGGGTTTGCGTCCTAGGTTAAAAGAGCTCAAGATTGTTTTAAAAACCCACCACTCAATACTTTCTTTGTGTCTGAACTTCATTAATAAAGTGACACTTGGGACTATGGCAACTATCTCTTGGCCAGAGGCAGTAAGGCTAATGCTAGGAAGCAACCCCACAGAATGGGGAAGGTTGAAAGTGGCTGGGTACTGGACGGCATCGTCGGGACTCTTCCCTGACCCCGAAGCCGTCCACCTCCAGTTGTTTCTTCTGTGAAATGATGAAATGGCTGAGTGTTAAACCCTCTTGGTGGGGGTCTGAAGCTCGTAGTCAGAGGCATTCTCGACAGGACCCTGTGTGCTATCCACTACATTTAGATCCCCAAATTCCAGATGGCAGGATCGCATCCCAGTTCCAGGAGAGGCTGACAGCCTGCCTCCCTCCCTTGGGGGCTGATGTGAATCTACTCATTACCTTGTGCAAGAGAAAGGAGATGCAAAGAAAGGCTCAGCTCTGGGGGAAGCGTGGGCATTGATGCAACTTCCACAGGCACAGCACTGGCTTCTGATTGGTGGCTTGGACCCCTCCGTGGGTCCCGGGCTCAGAATTTGAGGTGGTCACAGAGAATCACCATGACTAAGTTCCATGGAGTGTGCGACTTGTCAGGTCCCTCGACAAGCACTTGGCTTATGCCAACTCATTTCATCTTTACAGCAGTCCTATGAAGCAGAATCTATCATTCAATCCACTCTCCAGGTAGGGAAACTGAGGCACAGAGCTAGTCAGTGGCTTAAATAGGATGTGACACCAGGTACTTGACTCCAGAGTCCACATGCTTTGCCGACACACTGTAAAGCTATTTAGCAGTGGCTTCAGTCGTCAGCACTTCTGTCACTCACTTTGGAAGGACTTTGGTGCAATGCTATGGTTTAGATCTAAAATGTCCCTCTGAAGTCTCATGCACGTGGGAGGTGACTGGATCCTGGGGACATTGTAGTCACCAGTGGGTTCCTCTATGAATGAGTTCAGTGGCTGAAGGTGCTGCTGGGAGGCGGGGTTCTCTTGGAGGCGGGTCACTGGGGTGACCAGAAGGTTGTGTGCTGGTCCCTGACTCTTCCCTGCTATTTTCCAGCTGCCATGGGCTGAGCACCTCTTCCTGCTTCCCTGTCCCTATGCCATCCTGTCTTTGCCTTGGAGCCAGCTGACATGGACTGAAACCATGAACCAAAATACTGTAAATTTCTCCCCTTTGAAGTTGCAGGTGTCAGGTATTTGGTTTCAGCAACAGAAAAGTGACTAATAGAAGCTGTCAGCCCTAAGGCCTCCAATTTTTTTTCTTTTTGAATCCTCCAATCTTAACCTTCCACATCCTCTGCGCTGCTTGTTAAGGGGAGTGGCTAGGGCTGGGTATCCTTTTTCCCATGGCGGTGGTCCAGGGGAAAAAGGAGGGACAGGGACAGTACTGTGGACTCCTTAGGGGCAGCTGTCTCTCTGGAGCATTCATCCCCAGCTGACTTCCGGCTGTCTCCTTGGCGAGAGCTGACTTCCAGTTATGTCTCCTTGACAAGAACTGGCTTCCGGTTGTTTCGTTGTCGAGAGCCAGGTCACATGCTTACTTTGGGCCAATCCCTGGCCCAAGGAATGGGTGTGCCCTGATGGGCGATATCAATCCTGTGCATGCCCTGGGGTGGGCCCAGGTGGCACAAATCGGGGTTCAGTGGGGAAAAAAGGTGCGGATGATGAGGGCCAGGCAGCAGGTGGCATTTTTGCCCGCAACTGACATTTTCTGAGGCCTACAGTGCGCAGGCTTCACGTGTTACCTCAAGTCATCATGAAGCTGTCCTTAACTCGGGGTACAATCTGAAACCCAGAGGACATCGATGACTTGCCCATGATCATCTGGCTGGGGGCTGGGGAGGGAGGGGACTTGTATTCAAATATGAGCCACTTAAGAGTCACGCTGTCAACCTCTTAGGCAGGGCTGCCTAAGCATGTCTGTCCCAAGTACGGCACAGCACATGCCTAGCCCCCAAAATCGTTAGTTACTGATCTAAAATTCAAGTGGAACCTGGGGCGGAGTGGCACCCTATAGTCTTGTTTGTTAACTTTGCTGATTTGCTCATCAAGCAGGAAGCCCCAACTGTGGCATCATGTATAACTTGTCTCCGGAATGAGCACCAAGGACCATCCCTCAGCTGCGTGCACCCTGACCTCTCAGGCATCGTCCTGTGTTTCCCCTCTTTTGATAGAGAGATAGGCACCAGGAAAGCGTCAAAAACACCCGTGTGCGCGTTGCGGTGAACGGCATCCACCGTCTGGCCCTGGGTCCAGGTAGGCAGTGTGGCATTTGGGAACAGGAGCGTCCCTTCCTCCCCACCAGTTAGCCTGTGCCAGGTGGGATTACAGATGCAGGAGTCAGATGGTACAGTCATAAGAGGCGCTGCAAGTGGGAGTGTTTGTGTGACATCTCTTAATACGTGAACGTTGGTGTAAATTTAATAAAACCGTCCTGGGGGTCAGAGGAATCCTATCTGCAGAGCGCCGGGTGGGTGTGGGAGCATTGCTGCTCAGCTGTGGGAAAGGAGGCTGCAGAGGAGGGGCCCTGCTTGGGGGTTGGAAACCTGCTTGGGGTAGCTGCAGCCAGACCTGGGCTCAAATCCCCTGTCCCCAGAAAGCCACTGGGCACGAAGCTGGGTGGCATCGTTTTGCTGTTCCCAAACTGTGGAGCAGACGCAACCCCTCTGCCTGACCGTGAGGACCCCAGGCGATGGCTGAACAGAGAAGGTGCCTGGCACGGGGGAGGGAGGGTAAGGGGTGGGGTCGGGAGGTGTTGGGTGGCCCCGTCCCACAAATGCTAACTCCCTGCCCTCCCCTGTGAAGGGCTCTGGCTTAGATCTTGTTGATTTGTGCATTGTTTTTCAAACCTTCTCCCTTCCCTCCTTCCTCCCCTTCTTCCTTTTCTCTTGTTTTTCTTCTGTAATTAAACAGAGTAAAGACTTTGCCCCAGATGTCAAGAGGCCCTGGCCCCACTCCAGTCGAGACCTGGGGAAGGTCCCTCTCCCAGGACGGGGCATGGAACTGACCAGAGACTTGGGTCTCTCCTGCGCCAGGGGCTTGAGATTCTGCAGCCTTGGATGGGGAGAGGAGGGTGGGAGAGGTGGCCTTGGCCAGAGGGCCCGGGCAGCAGCTGAGTCAGAGTGCGGTCCTGGGCTGAAGACACAAACACCCCTGTGCAGGGCCGCCCACGGGACTCGCAAGCCACGGAAGACAGAAGCCTGGCGTCACCACCGCTGTAAACACCCAGGGAGGGGAGCTGGCTCCCTGCCTATCTCCGATCTGCCACAGGCCCCTCCCAGGGATCTGGGGTCAAAGCTCTGAGTAAATCTTCATCCTCCTGAACCTGGGATCCCCAGCCCCCGCTCCAGACCCTCGGCTTGCTCTCCAGGGACATCTGTGGACATCACCACTCCCCATGCTCAGCTCTTCTCCCGCCTGCTGAGTCCGCATGCGCTGTTCCCTCTGCCTGGAATGTTCTCGCCTTCTTCTTAGACCTCACAAGGCGAGGCTCCCTTGCCCTCCGCATTTGAGCCCAAATGTCACCCCACAGTGGGAAGTGCTTCAGCTCTCTGAGGTGCTATGTGTCCCATGGGCCCTTTACCTGCCCTATGAGTCACTTAGGGCCACTGTGAACTATCCCATGGGTCTCTGGGTTGCATGGCTGCCTTCCCTTTTCCTAACTGTGGGGACTGTGTCTGCTGCTGTGACCTAGCATGGCCACCGACAGGCCTAAGTGGCCAGAGGATTGTGTCTGGCCCAGCTGACCTCCTTGGCCCATCTCCTACCAGCTGGTGTCTGTCCCCTCCCAGCTGCAGCCACGTTGGCCTTCTTCCTGTTTCTCCTCCCCTCCAAGCTTGGTCCTGCCTCCAGGCAGCACATTCCTGGAACGCATGTCCCACCTCAGCCATGTCGCCTTCCCCGTCCCACTTTGTTCCTTCATGTGCACCACTGTCTGAAGTTGTCTTGCTTATTTATAGATATTTGACTGTCCTAGGTGAGTTCATGGCTGTGACAGAGAAAGTGCAGCTTTTCCCAGCTTCCCTTGCAGCTAGGTGCAGCCTCACTCCTGAGTGCTGGCCAGTGGGTTGAAACTGGGAGTTGTGTGGCAGATCCTAGAATCCTCCCTGGAGATTTAGATGGTGCTTATCTCTTATGGCTTGCATCTAGATGTCCCCCCAAAGCCTAATGCAGTCATGGGGGAGCACGCTTTTCAGAGGTGGCTGCATCTAGAGTTCGTGATAGTGCAATGCTGAGATTAAGGGTGCTGAGATTAAGGATGCATGATTGTATCAATCTACTGATTGGATTGGTACTTCCCTAATCCCAGTAGACTGAATACAATATAAAAGAGGCAGAAAGTTGCTGTTAAACTCTCTTATTGCTCTTGTTTTTCACCACCAGGAACTGTTATCCCTCTGCCATGTGCCACCCTGCCTTGGAGCCAGCTGATTATGAACTGAAATCTCTATAAACTGTGAGCTAAAGAAACCTTTCTGCCATTAACTTTGGGTGTTGGGTATTTTGTCTCAGCAAGGAGAAAAGTAACTAAGACACTGCCCTTTACATATCATCCTTTCTTTTCCACTCTGCTATCTGGAAGACAGATGGAAAGGCTGGTGCAGTGTCCTCCATCTTGGGTCGTAAGAAAGAGGGCCATCCCCTTGGAGTGACAGAGTAGCAGGCGGGAAGGAGCCTGAGACACCGAGGGCTTCGCAGAGTTGCTACTTTCCTCCCTCCCCCACCTACATATGGACTTCATTCACGCGAGAGAAAAACAAGCCTCTTTTCTGTTTATTGTTTATTTTTTCACATTAAGTTTATTATATTTATTATGATTACATTTGTACACCTCAAGCATTCCAATCTGATATAAATCTCAGCTCCCATTGAGGCTGGGTCTCTGTGTTTTAAGATATAGTCTATAGGACTTGATTTACTCTGGGAAGAATTTTAGTTGGAATAATCAGAAGAGCCCTGGGTCAGAAAGGGAAAGCCACTTTCCTGAGGCCATGATGGGGGCATAGAAGGTTGGGGGTGTTGAGCTAGAGTTTGACCCCAGGGACCCAGATCCTAACCCCTAACCCTCATTTCTCAGAATCCACTTGCGGTGCTGCTGGGCCTGCCCCAGGCTCAGCCAGGACTCTGGGCAGGCAGGTCTCCTCCCCCTCCGCCCGCAGGCCTGGAGCATGCTGGGAATTTGAGAGAAGAGCCCGCTGCAGGCTCCAGTGGGGGTGGAATCCCAACTGGCTGCGCACCATGGGGAAGACCCCACCTCTCTGGGCCTCAGTTTCCCCATGGAGCAACAGTGCTGGGTCACTGGTGCTGTGGGTTCCCTAAATCGCTGTGTTTCAACTGTTTGAGCCCCTAGAGGACACAGCACTGTCTCCACAGGGTGGAAGCTTCCGGGTCACTGCTGCGTCATCAGTGTCGGGAGGTGGCCCACCTGGTGTTAATTTCTGATCAGTTCTTGGTTCAGGCCACCGTGTGGGTCTGAGGAAGTCACTGTCCTTGCGTCCCCTCTAGTCACTGTTCCACCTGCACCTCGTCACCACGCATACCCTGAGCAGCTGTTGGTGGTGGGGACCCGTGATGACAGGGTGGACAAGAGCCTCTGTCTTCCACAGCCAGCAGCAGAAAGACAAGGGACGCGCTGTCCACGCTGCCTGGAGCTTGTGCCCTGTCCTCTGCCACGGCCGTCCCTCTGCATCCTGTAGTCTCAGCCAGCCAGAGCAGCCCTAGGCTGCTGCCCTCTGCAGAAGTAGAGTCCAGCCCAGGGTGAAAAGACCCCTTGGGGCCTTTGCATTCTTGTGTGTTGTCCCCTCTCCCCTCTGGACGGTCCCCTCCCAGCACCCAGCAGGCTTGGTCCCAGCACCAAGGACAAGGCCCAGCACATAGTGGGTACCCAGAAAATTCTTGCTCCATGAATCCATGCGGTCGATTTCAGATGTCCCTCATCACGTGATGCATTAATTTAAAGGTGTCCCTGTTCCCACAGTGGCTCTGCTTGCAAGTTCTCTGCGCCCTGTGTGGCACACAGTTCAGACTCATTCTGAAGGACCCACTGCGGAGGCGACGGTCTTGCTGATAGGACTGACAGAGACTCTTACGGTGCAGATTGACCCCTTGGGCAAGTGGCACCTTTCTGTGTCTCAGTTTCCACATCTATGAAATGGGCCTCACAGCAGAAGCTACCACCTAGCAGGTTGCTGACCTCGGTGCACGGACATTTGGGGCCAGATCCCTCTCTGCAGTGGGGCATCCTGTGCAGAGTGGGGTCTGGAGCTGCATCACTGGCCTCCACCCACTGGAAGCCAGAGCAGCTCCAAGTCATGACGGGGTAGAATGTCCCCAGACAGAGCCAGAGTCTCCTGGGAGACCAAACTGCCCCAGCTGAGAAGCATGGCCCCACGGAGGGATCTTAGCGGGCACAGGTGGCCCTGGGGATAGGGCTGCTGCATGACCACGGCCGAGAATGCGGCTCTCAGGGAGCAGGGACCAAAAGCACAGACGCCCCTAACTAGGAAGGGGGTGGCCCGGTCCCTCGGCTCTGTGAGCCATTTAATGATTAAGCTGGAAGAGGGGTGACAAGGCTGAAAGGCCAGCAGCGAGGAGGCCTGGCCTTGCTGGGTTTGGTGACGTGATGGCCCTGGGATCAGGGCCTCCTCCAGCCCATAAACAAGGGGTTGGGCCCCGAGACAGGCAAGGCCAGGCCAAGGTCTGCGCTGGTGGCCTCCCGGTGGAGTCCCGCAGGGGTGAGGTGCTCCCTGCCATAGGAGGGGGTGCTGTGAAATGAGAGAGGCAGCCCCTGGGCACGTAAGGGCACCCTGGCCTCTTCCTTCCCTCTTCCGCCTCCTCTGAAGTCTGCCTCGATTTATTGAGCATTTACTACACGCAGGGCTGGCAGAGTGCGTTGCACAATGGAACCTCCCCTCATGAGAGGGGCTCTGTCCCTCCCCAGCAAGCCAGGCCCTGTCACCGTGGGGCCCACAGCCCGTGTGAGGAGTCTGATGCTCCCGGAGTTCAGTCAACAGCAGCAAATCCTGGGCGGAGCCAGGTCCTAGCCAGGCTCTTAACTCCTAGCCTGCTCTGTTCTCTCCCTCTCTCTCTCTTCTTCTCTGTCTGTCACTCTCTCTCTCCTCCCCCATCTGTCTCTGTCTCTCTCTGTCTCTCTCTTCCCCCATTCTCTCTCCTCCCTCTCCTGGGTTCGCACTCTTTGCCATCTTCCCATTTCTCTGTCTGTCTTTCCATCTCCCCCCATCTGTCCCTGCATTTCCTTTCCTACCCCTGGCCCCCATCTCCCTCGGACCGCCTACCTCTGTCTCTGCAGTCAGCCCTTGTCCCCACGCCAGCACATTATGTCCCTGGTCAGACCCTGACGTCAGGCGGGGCCTGGCAGGCAGCCACAGGACGCTGCCGAGCAGCCGGGCGGAGGGAGCGCACACTTCCCGGTCCCCAAGGCAGCGTGGCCACTGGCCCAGTCTGGGCGCCGCGCGGGGCTGCGGTCCTCCTGTCCTAGCCTTCACTGGCCTCCTGGGAGCTGGGGCTGCAGGCCACAAGAGAGAAAGCCCCTGTCCCTGCTTGTCCCCATGGGGGTGTGAGACGGCAAGGAGCCCTGCCCGGGTGACCCTGGCCAAGTCAGCCAGCCTCTCTGTAAACTAGGCCTCCGGGCACCTGCCTCTCAGGTGTGCAGGGCGGGTCAACCCACCAAGGCCGGAGCTGCCCAGCATCCCAGGCAGCGCCGCACAAGGAGGGGTGGCGGGCAGAGCTGGGAAGGCGGGGGTGTCACCGTGACGGGAACGTGGCTGGGGATTAGCGGGCAGGGCCGTGTGTGCCTCCGGGGATGCCAGGCAGAAAGAAGGCCCCGCCCCAAACCCAAACAGGGCCCTTCTGAGAAACTCCCCAAGCTCCCGGTCGGTCTCAGGGCCATCTGAGCTTCCATAAGTGGTTTTTTAAAAAATGTAATATTTCTTGTTTGGTTTGTTTGGGTTTTCACCCCCTGAATTTCAAAGCAAAGCAGTTTCCTTGAAGGACATCTCCCTGAACTTCCTGATTTAAAAATAGGACCAGGGAGACCTGGATCAAATCCAGCCGTGGGACCTCGGGCCATGGCTTGACTCCCCAAGCCTCAGTTTCCTCATCTGTCAAGTGGGCTAACAAACAAGAGCACAGCTGTGGGAAGGGAGCCGAGCCTCGTCCTTAAAGCGCAGGCTGGGGCCTCGCTTTGGAGAGGTCTCTGCACGGTGGGCTTTGCTTCTTGTGTGTTTTGGTCTCATTTTAAGAGATTCATAAAAAGCCAAAGAAGAAAATACCCAGAGGGAAGGAGAGGGCAAGAAAGCAGCAGGGGCCCATGGTCTGGAGCGGGGTTAGGGGCTCTCCCTCCCTCTCTCCGCTCCTTCCCTGGCCCCAACCGAGCTCAGGGTGCCGTGGTATCCTGGTGCAATCTTCGCCTGCCTGCTTCGGCCTACGGTGAGTTCCAGAAGGTGGAGGCAGCCACATGTCTGCCCTCCCGGCTCCCTGCATGCACACAGTAGGTCCACACTGACTCTTCCCTGAATGAAGGAACGCGCGTCCTTCCCCATCCCCATGCGGGCAGCAGCCCCGGTCTCTTTCCCCTGTCTGCACCCCGGCACCGCAGTAAACACCCTTCTGATGCTGAGCAGAAGCTGCTTCTGCCCCAGCCGGGAAGCTCCTTCTCAGAGGCAGATCTGTTAATAAATTCCATGTGAGCCCCAGCGCCAAGCCCTCTGGCCGTTTACTGTTAGCCCGGGCCCTCTCTTAGTTCCATGGGCCCATTGTTTTCCAAGACAAGTCAAGATTTACTGTCTGTCTCTGACATCATGTTTTTTCAGAGAAGCTTAAGACTGAAGAACTCAGCCCTCCCCACCTGTTTCCGCCAGTTAAAGGTCTGGAGATTCACTGCCGTTGGGAAGCTCTGTGTAACCCTTACCTCCCTGGCTGTGTCACTGCAGATGGCCCTGAGTCCTTCCTACCTCAGGGCCTTTGCACTGATTGCTCCTGTTGCCTAGAAGCTGACTTGCTTCCTTACCTACTTTGGGACCCTGTTCAAGCACCACATCTCAACCATTTTTCCTAATGAATGTCCCTGAGTTACCCATCCCATTTTCATTTCTTCATAAGACATGGTGTGTGATGTGGTGGTATTAGCATTTTGGGGGCTATCTTTATTGTCCATCTTCCCCACTGTGAAGGCAGGGACCTGGCTTCTTTCTTACAGTGGCCCAGGACCTACGACAGGTCTGGGAGCTACACAGGAGCCTGGGGGAATCACAGATGTTAACTCCAGCATCCAACGTCTTCCTCACTGGGCCTGATGTGATCACTGGGTCCCCCAAGACATCTTTGAGCACCCCCTGTATGGCCTGACCATTGGGGTGCTAAGGCAGGGGCGTCCCTCCCCCTGGTCAGGGAGACACAGACACCTCGGGTCACCGTTCTGCGCTGGCCCCTGGCCTTGGAGGGGGCTGCTAGGTGGGGCTGTGGCGCGTGTGGACGTGGGCTGACTTGGCCCCTGCCGAGCTGGGTGGACCATAAAGGTGACACGTGCCCGCTGTCATCTTTACTTTCGCTGTCCTCTTGCCCTGCATGGAGGGGAGCGGAGTAGAAGCTTTTCTGCCTCCTTCGTGGGCCCAGTCAGGGCTTGCTGGGAAGCTGGGCTCCGTCTTTCTTCCTGGCTACCTGGCACCTCACCCCCAGCCTCGGGGACTCTCCTGCCATCCTGGCCATGCATCCCCAAGGGAGACACCAGAAACACACTTGCCTGGCCTCCCTGTGGCATGAGTGCGGGCGTGTGACCTGGGCTTGGCCAGCCAGGTGTCCCTGCTCCAGGCACCCAAATGGAAGAGCACAACAGGACAGCACGAGAGGTGCGGAGAGGACCCACTTCTGGAGTCCAGGTATAGAGACCCAGGTACGGGCCTCAAGTGGGGGACTTGCTCCCAGAGGGTGCCATGGAGGGGTCACATAGTTGACAGTGAGCCCATCAGGGTGACTCTCACCAGGAGTAGGGTTATCATTAGAGAATTATGGAAGTGGCTGTCAAGGGATAGGAGAGTGGGTTTGCAAAACCAGGGACTTGAGTTTTTTTGTTATTGTTCTGCTTTGGCCCAAGATGGCTACTCAGGTTCTGACTCTCACACCTGTGTTCCAGGCAGCAGGAAAGAGGATGAGAAAAAGATAGCTGTTCCTAAGGACGACACTTGGAAGTTACTTACATCCCATTGGGCATAATTTAAGTCAACGAACACATCTATCTGCAAGAGAGGCTGGGAAATTCCTCCCTGTCCCTGGTGTGTTCGTGTCTGGCAAGAGTTTAGAATTCCTCATATTAAGGGAGAGAAAGAGAGAGACAGAGACAGAGACAGAGACGAAGACAGAGATGGGGGGGTCTAAAAATTGAAGACAAACAGGGTTCTCTGACACAGTAAGCAACAATTAAAAATAATGTCCAGGGAGATTTTATAATAGCATGGAAACTATGATGTTGTACAGGTTGGGAAGACAGGATTTGAAATTATACACATATCAAAATTAATAAAGTTTCAAAGCAGAGAAAGCTACTCAGGGCAAACCTGCTAGCAAATCTGCTATTGTGAAGGACCCAGTAAGAAATGTTGTTTCCTCTTTATTTATAACTTTCCACTACTGAGCAAACTTCCTCAAAGAAAGAGCCCCGTGCGGCGGGTGACACCATCAACTTGAGCTGCAGTTTGCGTCCTTCAATGTACCAGGTGGGGGAAGAAGAGATGAAATCATCTCTAGTCATAGACAACATGATTGTGAATGGGGAAAAGTCTAGGGAAGTGACAAAAAATGACTCGGGAAAGTGGAACTTCCGACTTAACCCAGGTCCGAGTCACAGCTTTACAAACCACAAAACTCTCCCTTTTGGTATCTGCACAGTGGGACACCTTACAGCATCCACCTCTTTGTGATGAGAACTAGGATGAGTTGGTTCACTTAAGGGGCATTCATACATCCACCCACTCACACTTCCACCAATCCATCCATCCATCCATTTATCCATCCACCCATCTACCCATCCATTTATCCATCCAATACCCATCCACCCATCCATTTATCCATCCACCCACCTACCCATCCATTTATCCATGCAATACCCATCCACCCGTCCATTTATCCATCCACTACCCATCCATCCACCCATCCACTCATCTACCCATCACTCATCCATCACCCATCCATCCACCCATCTACCCATCCATTCATCCATCCACCACCCTTCTATCCATCTACCATTGACCCATCCACTCATCCATTATCCACTATCTGCCTATATATCCACCCATCATCCATTCCCCCACCCATCCATTCATTCACCATCTACCCACCCATGCACCCATCCATTCACCTACCCACCACTCATCCATCCACCCATCCACTCATCCACTGACAATTCACCCACTCGTCCACTCACCATCCACCCACTCAGTCACCCATCCACCCATCCATCCATCCATCCATTCTCTACACAAAGCAAGTGTCTATTTATACCCAAGGGGGCTGTGACAAGGGCTGATGATGGGCAGACACTGTGTTCGGACACTCCGGGGTTTCCTCATTCAGTCCTCCTGAAAGCCCAAAGCCAGCACTGCTATCACCCTGTGTCAGAGATGAGGCATCAGGGTGCAAGATCTGCAGCCTGGTCAGCACCCCATGGCTCACTGTAGTGGCCCAAATGTTCTTTCCTGGCTCCGCAATCCAAACCCCTAGGGAGCAGTGAAGCCCCCGGATTCTGAGGGACCCTAAAGCCCAATCAGATCAAGCTTGGTTCTAGAATCAAATAAACCTTGACTTGAATCTCAGCTCCTCTACCTCTTAACTGTGTGACCTGGGAACTGACATATGAAAGCAGAGGAACAGACTAGGAGGCCATGGGTGGACACTACTGGAGACACAGAGGGCCTGTGGGACGACATAGGATGGGGCTGCTCCTCCAGGCGATGTCCTTTGTCCCCGCTCCTCACCAGCTCAACCCCTTCCTCAGAGCAGGTGTCGAAACACTCACCTGGTTCACTACCTCTCCACGATGGCTGAGTGCTCTGGGTGCCTGAGGCCACGTCTTTTTGTCTCGGTGTCCTCAGAGCCCAGGTCTGGCCTTGAGAGGCACAGGCTGACATGAGCCAGTGAGCTAAATGATTACCGATGTGCACATGTTGGCTTCTTTCCCTCTCCCTAGCACAGTGGGGAAGGACCTTGTCTATCTCTGCTCTCCAGGTCTGATACCGCCAGGCTTAGGGGAGGCACCATGGCACACACATGAAATTGAGAAATAGGCCTTTCTTCCAGCCCATCTTACCTGTCTTTCCCACTGGACTGGGAGTCTGTGGTCCAGAACAAAGTCACTTGCTTCTAGTGCCTCTGAGGCTGTACGGGGCTTGGTATTAAGGAATCTTTGTAGGTGTTTATTGGATGGATGGATGCAAGGATGGATGGGAGGATGGAAAGATGGATAGAAGGATGAAATCAATGAATGGATGGATGGGAGGATGAGATGAAGCATGTGTGGATGATGGATGGGTGATCGATGGGAGGATGGAAGGATGAACATGTCTGTATTGATAGGCAGTGGAAGGACGATGGAAGTTTGATAGAGAATGAACAGAACAGATAGAAGGAAGCATGGATGGCAGGATAGAAAAAATCACAGTCAAGGATGTGACTGGGAAACACTGCTTTTCATTTCTTACACACGCACACAGACACACTCATCATTTTAGAGGCTAAAATCATTTGTGAACGACGAAAACAAGGTCAGAAAGTAACTCAGCCAGAAGTTTTAGGGGAGAGCTAGTTAGGAGAAAAACAATATGAGAAAGAGGGAGCGCAGAACCTCTGACCCTCTCAAGTGGCCGCTGCCTCGCAGAGGGACAATGGGGCGGAATGAGGCAGCTGAGCGCGGTGGGGCTGTAAGGCGGGCAGGACCCGGGCTCCCCACAGCAGAGAAGCTGGCAAGGAGGCTGGGGCGAGGCAGGGCTTGACGAGAGGCTGCTCTGGGCCCCGCTCCCTGGCGTGTCTTCCCCCCTCCGCGCAGGCGGTCAAGGCTGCGCCCAGGTGAAGGCCCCGGGGACGCCCTCCCAAGCCAGCTGGTCCCCTCGCAGGCAGCAAGTAGCAGCCAGGACACCACCACCCCTCCTGCATCAAGCAACTGCCCAACCAGGAGCAAGATGAACTGCAAGCCTTGGGGTTGGTCCCTCAGCCACCAAGGTCCCTCAGTGGCATTGAGGTTGTTTGTGCCAGTGTGCTCCGTTTTCCTGGGCAGTGCTGTGCCCAGAAAACAGCTCAGCTGACATGATTAAGGTGGTGGTGGCCCTTGGGTCTGCAGCTGAAGGCAGGGTCAGGGCCAGGAACCTTCCAGGCCCTGCAAGGACGTGGGTTTGGCTGTGGGTGATGTGGAGCTTGCGAACCATACTCAGGTGGGTTTAATGTGGCTCAAAGCCTCCCAAAGCCAGTGATGAATTTATCTGAGGAAGCAGGTAAACTTCACAGACACAGACCTGGGGCCAGAGGGGCCACAAGTCCTAACTCAGAGATTCTCACACTGCAATGCAAACAGTGGCAAGTAACGTCAGGGAGGGCTTCTCCAAGGAGGGGACCCGGCAGCAGCCAGCCAGCCCTCCATTCGGCCAGTGTTTACAGAGCACCTGCCTGGTGTGGGGCTCTGAGCTGGGCGTGGGGTTGCAGGGTGACCAAGTAGGAAGCCCTGCCTTTCAGGAACTGAAGGTTCCATGGGGGGGGCACAAGACCCCCAGTGAACAGCTGGGAGGAGTGAGCATGGCAGGGGAGGGCCAGGCAGGTGCCAGGTGGAGGCGGGATGGTGAGTGCAGGGGTGGGAGGGAGACAGATGGGCTCTGGGAGACCCAGCGGCAGGGAACAGAGGTCACAGGCAAGTCCTCAAGGCAGCACTGGTGTGCAAGGGGATCTGCAGGTTTCTCTGTCTCTGTCTGTCCCTCTCTGTGTCTCCATGTGTGTCCCTGTCAGGACCTGACAGTCGCTCAGGTCCCCTCTGTGTCCCTCGCTGCCTCTGGCTTTCTCATGGTCTGATTCATCCCAGCCCTGGTCATCTGCATGAGAGGTCAGCAGGAGACAAGGATGCTAGGAAAAAACCCCTGGCGGATGGGCAGGAAGCAAGGTCAGGGACACGGGGACAGCTGAGCACAGGGACAGGCGGTGACTGAATGTTCTGTTTTGGAAAGACAGCTTGGTCAGGGCCGAAGGTGGCTGACCACGAAACCTGATAACCTGGTCAGGCTCCGCCCTGGCAGGGCCTCTGGCCTGCAGCCCACGGCTGGCGGGAGGGGCGCACATTTTCCCAGGGGAGGCAGAGTGGGTGGCGAGGGGCCTGGGACCAACAGGAAGAGATGCACGCAAGAGGGCTCCTGGGGGAGGCCTCAGTGGGCTTAAACAAGAAGGCCTCACTTACCTCTGTGTACTTTTCAAGGGTTCCACAGCTCATAAGCAGGCCCTGTGCTGGGCAGGTCCCTGCTGCCCTCTTGAGTCGGGCACTGTGATTCAAGATGGTAGACACCAGAGCCAGAATGCCCGAGCCCTGTGACCTCGAGCAAGGTCCTTAGCCTCTCGTTCTGTGTGAAAGGGAAGAAAAGCTCGTGCTCTGGGCTGCGCGGCCTGTCAGAGCCCCTACGGCCTCCGCGTTCAGCCGTGTGCTTACGCTTCAGTGTCCCTGGAGCCTGCCCGGCCCAGGGCTCACCTCAGAAGTGCTGGCTGTGCCACAGAGAGCCCACAGGCTTGCAGAGCTGGGCCCGCCCGGCGGGGCCACCCCTGTTGCCTCTCCTGTTCTGTCTCCGCTGAGAAAATGCCACATGGCCGTCAAGCTCCTGGCAACTCCCCCGATGCCAAGCTGGAAGTAGGTATCGAGCCCAGAAACACTGCAGAAGGGACACCCAGGGCCTGGAGCCCACAGCCCAGGGTTCTCATGCTTGGCCATGTGACTTTGGACATGGGCTTGCCCTCTCTGGGCCTTGGTCTTGTCTTCTGTAGAATGGGTGTGACTGAGGTGCATGGCAGGGGCTCCGAAAATGGAACCGCTCCAGCTGAGCGCCGGGAGCTCCTGCCCACCCCGGCCCCCAGGCCTGGCTTTGCTCCTCCTGGCCTGGCCGTGGTGTGGCGCCTCAGGAAGCCATGTGTTGCCACTTGCTAGCTGTGTGGCCCTGGATAAGAACATGACCTCCCTCAGCCTTAGCCCCTCCCTCCGTGGAACAGATGTGATGACAGTCACACCTCAGGCTGGTGATGGCCACTCGGTAACTTGTGTGAGGGGCAGGGTCCCCCCAGGTATGCAGCGGGGACAGGGAACTCTTTAGGAACCTGGTGAGAAGGGGTCTGGTGGCCCTTCACAGTGTACAGCGACCTGAGAGCAGGGAGGGAAAAGCGTGCAGGGGACCCAGAGGCAGGGCTGACCCCAGGGAGGGCACTGCCTGGTGTCTCTGTGAGGCAGGACCTCCTCCGCCTGCCCGGCGCAGAGCCTTACAGTCACCTGGACTCCTGATCCAGAAGCAGAGACCCATGAGCTCCCCACTTTAGGACAGGTCCCGAGACCACAGACTTCCGGTCACCTCCCACCTCTACTGGGCATTGAACCCAGGGCTTTCCCACTGTGCTAAAATACCACAGTGAGACAGGGTCTTACTGAATCCCTAAGTTGCCCAGGCTGGACTCGAATTTATGATCCTCCTGCCTCAGCCTCTTGGAGCACAAGGACTCCAGGCGTGATCACCACACCAGTTTCCTGCCATCTGAAACAGGACGTTTAATTTATCCCTCCGGTCCCCCACCCCCACCCCGGGCCTTGGGGTCAGCCCTGTGAGGGCAGGATCAGTGCTTGACTCACACACGGGGAAGGGTGAATGCCAGCTGCCTGTGTCACCTTGGGCAATGCCGTCCCCACAGCAGACCAGCAGGCCAGCATGGGAGCTGGAGACAGGCAATGGACGGCAGGCACAAGAGGGGGCCTACGCAGGGTGGCCGGGGGTGACAGAGAGAGCCTAGGACATCCTGTAAGGCTGGGGCTGTCTAGGGGTCCCAGGGTCCTGTCTAGGGGTCCTGGAGGCAGCTCAGGACAGCACAGCTTGGGGGCACTGCCTCCGGGCAGCACTGCAGGGATCAACACTGCAGAGTGACCACAGGACCCTACTTTCTTGTCACCAACACTGCCACGGACTTAGGGATGATGGCTGAAGACTGGTGCGTGCCCTCATGCCATTGAAGCGCCTGGTGTCCAGTGGGTGCTTGGTCAGAGCCTGCCCTGCCCCATCGGCCCGGGCTGGCCGCCCCCACTCGATGGTCTCCAGCGTTATTTTTAACTGTGGCTCCCTGGCTCCGGCCGCAGTTCAGGCTCTGAAGGCCGCGGTGGGAAGACCACAGTGGGAACAGGGGCCGGCTCTCAGCTCCTGTCACCCAAGGATCAAGGCGGGGAAACTTCAGGGAGGCCGCCTTGGCCCGGGTGCTGCCTGGTGACCCTGTGTGCAAAACTGTGTCATGCCACCAGCTGCTGTTTGTAAACAGCGCTGACCTTTCCTGCGCAGGGCTGGGGGGAGGATCCCGTGCCCAGTGTCCACCCCGCCCCACCCCAGGAACCTCGGGGACCCCGGGCCAGCTGGGGGCAGAGCCCGGCGCCAGGCCCACCAGCCCCTGCCTGGCAGTTTCAACACCTCCGAGCACCTCACGACCGGCCAGCCCGGGGTATTTTTAACCCTGGCCTTGGCCAACCTCTGTCCCATTCCAGGCGGGCTCAGATTTAGTGTGCATCCCAGGGAGGGGAGCGGGAGCTTTGGGGTTCAGTGAGCAACAAACATTGAACCAAATTCTAGGTCCTGCGGGCCTACTGTGTGCCAGGCCCTGATATAAAAGAGGACCCCAGGGCCCAGGCTCCCAACCCCTGTCCCCACTCTGCTCAGGCCTGACCTCGACAGGCACTGGCGTGAAGCCCAAGACGGCAGTTCCAGCTCGGACATCACCAGGGCCTGGGGCCTGGGAGCCAGCGAAGTGGCCGGGAGAGACTCTGGGGATGGGTGGGGACTGGGGCGAGCAGCAAGCTCAAGCCCTGGCTGGCAGGGTGGCATCTGCAGCCACGAAGGAAGGGGCCCGGTACCCAGAGAAGCTGTAAACCGAGGTTTACGGGAGATTTTGTGC